>CP135551.1:4592473-4631796 GCA_032402905.1 Khaya senegalensis | reverse complement strand
CAAATAAAGAGAAGCTTATATCGCGAGTACAACAACGCGAGGCAAAGAGGACCAGACCATGATGACAATCATAGCCTAATATTATCTTCATTGGACTCCGGTTCATTCTCAGTCATCACATTTTAATGGAATCAATAGTTAGCTAAGACTTGAGAGACAACTTAGACCCTTTATTAGTTGACCACTGATCAATGCTAGGACGATAACCAATAAAATCATCTTTCTCGCTCACTCTATGACTATCGGTTGGAAACTATGCCCATTCCTTTGTTTATTCATTTTCTCTTTATAATACGATCCCTGATTTACCTCCAAATTGACTTGACCATTCTATTCTATTTATAGTACAATCACAACAACAAGAAGAAGAGGAAGAAGAAGATGAGTTGGTTACTCTTAATTAATTATGCGTTCAAGTGCATGCATGCATGCACTGTGCTATCTTTTCGATGCCCTATATTAAATATTAATGGATAAATTAGTTGTTGCCCCTGTAGCATTAGGAATATTAATATCAAGTTTTAAATAATTTATGCAGCGGACATTATTAGACATTTTTGTGTCTTCTATAATTTTAAATAAATTTGTCACATTTTCTTTTTTATATTTTCTTAAATATTAACTTTAAAAATAATTATTGAACATATTACAAAATAAAATTATAAAATTCAATAAATTTTTAATATCTGAAAACACGTTATTTTATGGAACGATTCAAGCCTATTTTGTCATGTCCTATGTTTTGAACTATGCCACCCACTAAGAAGTGCCCTGCATACATGTCCCCCAAGTAGGAGGAGGGCCACCCTACCCAAAGTAACAAATGAAGAAGATAAGATCCAATTCAATGTCATCCAACACAAGAGTTGAGCAGTGAGCCCCCACCACACCCCCTTAAGTTTTTGTAAATTGTGGCGGCCGCGTCTTCATCAATGCAAACTAATTGTTTGAAAATGGAAACTTACCAAATTAGTTGTTTCAATTACAAAGACGTTTTACGTGGCCTACATGTTTTTTCCTTGCAATTTAATTTGTATCATACTTGAACCTCCTATTTTTTTTTTAAAAAAAAAAAACTTAAAATAGTCAAATACTACAGGACGAGTTATGTTCCCATTTTAAATCATGTGATATCTATTTGTTCATCCAGTGAATTGTGAAATAGTAGTGTAAATGCTTTTAAAATTTTTAATATATATCACTCACTTAATAAATGTCACATTAATTAAAATAAAAAATTTATGACTTTTTCTTTGTTATTTTATATTTTATTTTTAAAAAGTGATTATAAAACGATATGACAATCATATTGCTTTTGCAGAATAATTTTTTTTAATTATGTATTTTTTAAAGAGAATACTAATTAAACTTGTAACTTACAATTTAATAAAATTTAAAAAGTCTAACTTATAGTAAAATTTAAATCTAACATGCTATATTTATAATTCATATTGTAAAATTCAAAATCTACATTACTATTCTATAGAGTAGTCATAGGTGCTTAGAAAGAAGTCAAGAAATACACCACAATAAGGTACTGTAAAAAGTATTGTTTTAAATTCATCTATAGATAGCTCAGGTTTGAGCTAACGAAAGGAGAGAAATTGTGGTATTTAGCTAGTTACAGATTGAAAGGATGATTACTAAAATTTTAGTTAGTTGAATGCTGAGTTGGAATTAAGAGGTAGGTAATTTGTTGAATTAGTTGAAGAGTATATTTTTGCAAGCCTATATAAGGTATATGGTTAATAATAGAAAGGGTGACTACTGTGTTTCTTAATTTTCTTGAATAAAAGGAAACTTTCTCTTGATTAATACTCTGTTCTTCTTGAATGCATTTTGTGTATTGCATTTAATATTTCAAGAGTTCTTGCTTCTATAATCATTGTGTATATTGGTTTGAGCTTTATTTATTTTGAAGAAATTGTTTACTTAATATTGCATTTATGAAATTCTTGGTTGATTTGTAACAATTGGTATCATAGCCTCTTAAGATTAGATAGAAATGGGTCCTACAAAGTTTTTAATTGAAAAATTTACTAGTGAAAATAATTTCAACTTATGAAAGATGAAGATGAGGGCGTATATGGTTCATAAAGGACTAGAAGATGCATTAGTTAAAAAGAGTAAAATGTCACCAAATCTAAAAGAAGACGAGAAGAAAGATATATTGAAAAAAGTTCATAGTGCACTAGTTTTATCATATGAAGATAGAGTCTTAAGAGAAGTCTTAAAAGAAACAACTGCAATTGATTTATGGAACACGCTCGAATCCAGGTACATAAATAAAATCCCTTGCTCGTAAATTGTATCTAAAGAAACAGTTGTATGCTTTCAATGTAGAAAGAGGTGGCTTAGTAAAAGATCATTTAGATGCCTTTAATAAGATTATATTAGATTTTGAAACAATAGGTATTAAATTTGATGATGAGGACCAAGCCTTGATGGTTTTAATATCCTTATCTTCTAGTTATGAATATTTTATGGAGTCACTTCTTATGGAAGAGATACCGTCACAATGGATGATATTAAGTCATCATTGAGTTCAAGAGAGCTAAGTAAAAGGATTAAGCAGAAAGAATTTATGGCAATAAAGGGATTGAGTGTAAGAAGTAGACAAGAAAAGAAATACTCGAAAAGAAATGGATGATAGACTCTAGTTGTACATTTCATATATATACTAATAAAACCTTGTTTTCATCCTTGAGAATATTTGATGGTGTAGAGTCTTAACAAAAAATGATATGTCATGTAAAATTCAAGGTATGGGTTTTATAAGTTTTAAATTTCATGATAATAGTTACAAAAATGTAAATGATATAAGATATATGCCTACTTTGAAGAGACATTTATTGTCACTAAAGATGTTTGTTGAGGCTGCGTATTCATTTAAAGTAGAAGTAGGAATTTTTACGGTGGTAAAAAGTTTCTTGATCTTGATGAAAGTAATTAAAAAAAATGGCTTGTATACTTTATAAGAAAAGGTAGTGATATTGATAGAAAAGCATAATCATTAATGATATGGTATTTCAAGTTAGGTCATTTAGGATAAAGAGATCTTGAAGAACTAAGGAAGTAAGGTTTGCTTAAATTTAATTCTATTGCACCTCTAAAATTTTGTGAGAGTTGTGTTCTAAGGAAATATCACAAGATTAGATTTGAATTCGGAAGTTATAACATAAGAGATAGACTAAATTACCTCTATTTTGATCTCTAAGGATCCTTATAAGTAAGTTCATTACAAGGTTCTAGGTATTTTGTGATGATAATTGGTGATTACACCATAAAAGTATGGATATTCGTACGAAAAACCAATGATCAGGTGTTTGAAAAATTTTTAAAGTGGCTAAAATTTATTGAAAATCAAACAAATAAGAAGATTAAAGTCTTAAAGACAGAAGGGGCACAAAATAAGGAGATGAAATCATTGTTGAAAAATCAAACCTAGAAATTGGTAAAAAATCCACCTTGCACGAAGATTTGTAAATGAATATTTAAGAAAAAAGAGACTAGAAAGGAAAGTTAGGTATTGAAGTATAAAGTAAGATTTATAACAAAAGGTTTCTTACAAAGGGAAGGCATTGACTTTAATGAAGTTTTTGCCTTAGTAGTAAGGCATGTATCTATAAAGATTTTGTTGGTCTTTGTCATTATTTTTTATTTGGAATTGGAACAAATGGATATAAAGACTGTATTTCTTCATGGAGATCTAGAGGAGGAGATTTATTTGTCTTAGCTTGAAAGGGTTTGTGAAGAAAGACGATGAAGAGAAAGTTTGTCATCGTAAGAAGTTTTTATATGGACTCAAATTGTCTCATAAGCAATAAAACTTAAAGTTTGATAGGTTTATGTTAATATAAAGGTTTAATAGAAGTAAGTATGATGGATGTGTATACTTAAAAGGTAATCATTTTGATGATAGAGTTTATTTGCTTGTGTATGTAGATGACATCTAGATTATAACTAATAGAATTAATGAGATTAAATTTTTGTTGAGTTATGTGTTTGAAATGAAAGACATTGGAATAACCAAGAGGATTCTAAGAATTGACATACTCAAAAATAAAGGAAAAAAAATTAATTTGTATTATCATAAGAAACTTATTTGAAGAAGGTCTTGTATAAACTCAAAATTATGGATGTAAAACCTATGGCAATATTATTTGTTGCACATTTTAGGTTGTTAGTTGATCAAGCACCCAAAATTGATGAAGAAAGGGATGTTATGATTAAAGTATCATATGCCAATGCTGTTAGAAGTATTATATATGGGATGATATGTTTAAGACCAAATTTGGCATATGCTTTGAGTGTGGTTAGTAGGTTTATGAGTAATTCAGCTAAACCTTACTCAGAAGCTATCAGATGGATACTAAGGTATATAAAAGGTAGTTTGAACTGCAAATTAGTCTATAAAATTTCAAGTTAAAAGAAAGAAATAATTGAAGGATTTGTTGATACTGATTATATAGCTAATATGGATAAAAGAAAGTCATTAACAGGTTTTGTTTTCACCTTATTTAACTATGTGAGAAGTTGAAAAACCTCACTTTGGCATGTAGTTGCTTTATTTACAACTGAAACTGAGTATATAGCTTTTAACTGAGGCAATTAAAGAAACAATATGGTTAAAGGGAATGATTACTAAGCTTGGAGTGAATATTAATATAATAGATGTGTTTAGTAATAGCATGAGTGCAATTTTGTTGACAAAATACCATAAATATCATGAAAGAATTAAACACATGGATGTAAGGTTTCATTACATCAAAGATGTAGTGGCAAAAAGTGATGTTAGGATACTGAAAGTTTATACTTATGAGAATCCTATAGATATGTTAATAAAGGCTGTAATTAGGAAGAAGTTTGGACATTACTTGGAGTTGTTAAATATGAAAATTATTGATGGCAAGTATTGATACTTGAGAGTTTGTTCGAGATGTTACAGGTAAAATCTCAGAAAGAAAGTTAATATCTGGATGAATTTAAATCAAGGTGGATATTTGTAAAAAGGATTGCCTTAAATTCATCTATAGACAACTCAATTTTAAGCTAACCAAAGGAGAGAAATTGTGGTAGTTAGTTAGTTACACATTGAAGGCATGATTACTAAGACTTTAGTTAGTTGAATACTGAGCTGAAATTAAAAGGTAGTTTCTTGGAAGCCTATATAAGGCACTCAATTAATAACAGAAGGGGTAACTGTTGTATTTCTTGTTAATTTTCTTGAATGAAAAGGAGTTTTCTCTTTGTTAATACTCTATTTTTCTTGAATGCATTTTGTATATTACATTTGATCTTTTGAGTGCTCTTGCTTCTGTAATCCTTGTGTGTGTTGGTTTGAGTTTTATTTGTTCTAAAGAAATTGATTACTTAATATTGCATTTTTAGAATTCTTGGTTGATTTATACAATAGGTACAATAGTTTTGAACGAGTGTTGATTAGTTTAATTAGTGAAATTTATTAAAGTAGTACATAAGTTTGAACTAAGATATTTTCCATCTTAAATATGAATTAAAATTTTTAACTTATTTTTATTAAGAGCTTATTATCAAATTTTTAGAGATAAATTAAAAAAATAAACACTGTAAAAATATCTTAACGTTTAAAATTAAGACTTTAGACAAAAAACAAACAAATAAATAAACAAATAAGCAGAATATTAATATATTTCTCATAATATTTAAAACAATAAAAGTAAATAGCAACACCTCAAAAACATATTGTAATATCACATGTCATTAGATAAAGTAAGATCAAAATATAATCAATGGAGGAAAGTTCGTGGAAATAGAAACAAGCAAGAAAGGCATTATAGCAAATGACAAATGCTGGAATACTACATTACACCTAGTGAATCTATGCCATTCACTGTCTATGGGTCAAATTCACTTTTTTTTATTACTGAATGATAAATATCTTAAAATATGTCATAAGTTTATAAAAAATAAAAACACTTATAATAATTTTTTTTTGGTTATATGGTGACACAAATTTGTAGGTACATGTTCTTTTGTGTGCTGTTGTAGGAAATCTCATTTTTCTAAACCCTTGCACATTTTGCTAATTATTTTCAATTGTTAAATAACTTCTGTGGTGTCTTTAATTTTGCACATTTATCCTTGTATTACTCTTATGGCATCTTTAATTTTGTACATTTATCATTATGAGTATCCATTGTGTATTTGCCATTATATTAGATCACACACCAAAAAATAAGAAAAACAACTTCACGTAATTTTATTATTCTCTGTTATATTTTATTTTTAATAATAATGTTGATATAATATTTTTTGATTGTTTATTTTGAGTTCTTAATTTTAATATTTATTCTTTCAACTTATATTATTATTAATATATAGATATTGCTAAATAGTATATTATAATTCTAAGTTTGCAAAATAAAGAGTTAACTAGAATTTAAGGTTCTAAAATTCTATTTAATTAAATAGACATGAAGTACTCAAATATAATTTTTGAAAAATTTGAATTTAGATTTTAGAACACTTGAGGAGGTATGAAAGGTATTTTAAGCAAAAAATTAAAATTCAAACAAACAACTCAAAATAAGTTAAGATTTGTTATACCCTAAATAAATCAAAAATAATAAATCCTTAATCAGTCAATTAAGCCCTAATACAAACAAATTCAAATAATAATTAATAAAGTAGTAAAATAAAATATATACAATAATTTGTTATTAATGAAAAATCTTATGAAGGATTTTTTTATAGGATAAAATTCTTCTAGACTAATAATATGAACTATTAAAATATTTTACTAATAAATAATTACTTACAAACGGTGATTTCTTACAAAAATTTTTGTAGTCTAATTCTATATAATTCTCTTAAGTGATTTATTTCGAGTTATCCTATTTTTAAAACTTTGAAATCTTTTTTTGTTAATGAATTCATGAACAATACATTCGTAAGATTAAAATCTTTAGTCATCAACACCTTACAAAACTCTATAAACTTCTTAGTTGAATTTTTTTTAAAAAAAAAGTTGAAAATCTCTAAAGAGAAAAACATTCAAGTAAATCTTATTTACAAAAATGTGATTTATACTTTTTTTTTTCCAAGAAGAATAATGAGAAATATTTTTAATAAACTTAGAAAAAATAATCTCTATTTAAAAGGTTAAAAAATTTTCAAAAACTCTAAAAATAGCCATCAATTAAAATACGACTTAAAGTACTAATATTTTCATAAGGTTATTTAAGCATAAGTCAGGCACAAATCGAACTGACTTCTCAGATAATATGGCTACTTGAGCAGAGGTCAAATAGAGGTCAAGCGCTGAGCTATTGTTCACTAATGTCCATAACTATTCACAGGGGAAGTATTTTTTACCACTCGAGCGCTTGTGAAGCGAAGACTAGGCACAACGATCTTAGACATTTAGCATTGTTTATCATTCATAGTTCATTGACATGTTCATCATTACTGTTTATCAAATTTAACTATTTTAACATGGAATGAGTTAATATCAAATATGAATGTAATAATTTTTGTTCAAAATTTAAAGTTTTGATATACAATTTTAAATTAGAAACTAAGTTAAATTTTAAAATTAGAAACTAAGTATTCATATTATATATGAACTTGAAATTACGAGTATATTTATATATTTTTAAAACTTGAAGTTCTAAATATCACTCGCTAAATTAGAATCTAAAGTTTTAATTTTACAAAATATCATTACATAAAGTTCTAAGTATATTTATATGCTTTTACTACCTTTTCATGGCCTTCAAATGTCGTCAACTTTACCTATTTCGACTTTAAAGAAGTTGTTACATAAAATTTGTATGTAATATCTTTATAAATTGATAAATTGATATTTGTTAGCTTAAGAGAGAGAATTTGGGCAAGTGAATCCAATTCTGTTACAAAAGAAAAATTATATGATTTTTTTTTTTTACAAATATGCATTGTACAAATTTTTCCTTAGTCCAAAATTTATGCCATTAGGTTTATTGAAATATATATATGTATATTTTAAATGAAGTAATATTTAATACATTCCAAATAACTAAAAATTGGTGTCATACAAGGGGAGTGTTGCAAATGCTAAAATATCACAATCGGCAGATTTCACCAATTTTAGTTTCCATTAACCAAATACATCTCCCTCTATTAATGATTAGGAAGTGTCCTGCCGTGTGCCATAAGCTTATAAAGGATAGAAACACTTGTAACAATTTCATTGGTCATGTGGGTGACACGAATTAGTATATATATGACTTTTTGTATAGTAGGAAATCTCATCCTTCAAGAATATTTTACTAATTATGCCATGCTGTTAAATTTCTTCTATGTCCTCTTATTTTATATTATTTATTCTTTGAGCTGATAATAAAATATCACTTGTGTGTATATTTTATTTATTTACATTTTAACTTAATATTTATAACAAAATCGAGAGACTCAATTTATTTATTTAAAAAGAGTCGAAGAGTAAAATATAATAGAGACAGATTGGTGGGTGAATTTCTTTAAAAAATTTCGAATAAAACAAGTCAAGTCTTGGTTTGTTGACTCAGCAATTAATTGCACTGCATCACAACGTGGAGGGGTCAATAATCAAAGGTTTCCAAACATCTTTTTCCAGTAGCAGAGATATTGTTGTTCCTCACCACTAGCACAAATTAACTACTTTTTGTGTTGAGTACTGGAAGAAGTCCCTTAAAAATTAAAGCTTTAAAGATAAAATTAATTTAATTATAAATATTCTAAAACTAAATAAAATAAGTGGACAAAGCATGCCACCAAATGCATGCTTAATTTAACATAGTACAAATATTATGCTTGCATATATTAGTGAGAACATGTTTAATCACAAATGCTATTATAAATAATGATTGAGGAGTTCCATTGCAGATTTTTATCACTGGTTTTTGATCTCTTGTATATAATGTTGGATATTTTATGAATTTGTATTTTGAAATACACAATATCACAACAATTGCATATTATAATGCAAAAATTAATTATTTCATTATTGTTTTAATTGATTTGGTTTGTGATAAGTTATATATTGTCAATTACAAATTACGTGTTAATGATTAATTTAATGATGATATTAATTTGTGTCTTCACGATGACATAATATTTTATACCATAAAAATCAAGCCATCAAAACTTGTAGAAAGAGATTTGTTAGATAACTCTCTATTTTGATACTAGAGAATAAAATATTACACAATTATTTTAGGATTTTATATTAGAAATTGGATCCTTATAAAACAAAATTATTGAATCTTAGAGGTTAGATTGTCACTGAATTTAATTTATATTAGGACACTATCTTAAAGGTGCAGATTTTTTTTATTAAGAACAATATTAATAGCATACCTTAGCTTCTTAATCTTTAACTTACAATTTTAATTTGTTTGCGTCCATCATTTCTACGAATTTCAATTTATAATATGTTAGCCACATTATAAATTAAGCATATTAAATTATAACTTGTTAGTTTCACCACTTATTCTCACTACTTGATGTGTTTGAGGTTCAATTATTTACACTTTGAATTCTAATAACACAATGTATTATTTGTTATATGTTAATAAAATCAAAGAAAATAAATCAATAACTGAATAAAACAAATTATATATTGCACATTTCCTTCATTAATTTATTGCATTATTCGTAGTATTTTAGATATGTAACTTCAAGAACTAAGACATCTGCATCCACGGAATAAGAAAAAAATTAAGTTATGTTTGAGATTCTTCTTAATTTGGTATGTATACATATAAATTAAATCTAATGTTTCACTCACCATGCTGAAAATATTGACCATTCAAATCATACAAGTTTCTTAAAATTAATTTAGATTTTAGATTATGTTTGAGATTTTGATTTTGTGGCTTTAAAACAAAAATTGTCATGAGATGAAAGAATTAAAATTTAAAAATTAATTAAAAAGTAAATAAATATTATTAAAAGTTAGTGTTTATTAAATATTTTTTAATTTTATTTTTAAAATTAATTATAAATTAATAGCATCGAAAAATATCCTGAACCAATAGAAGAAACTTAACAAAAGTACTATAGTGCGAATATTTTTGAGAGCTCATTCCAATTTCTTTTTATTTTGAATAATGTTAAATTTTCTTTAAGTAGCTGATTTTTTTTAAAAATATATTTATTAAACCGTCTTATCTATTTATTGTTTTATTTTGTTCATTATTTCCAAAGTATTCGAATCTACTAACACCTTGCAAATGTCTAACAAAAAATTCCAGTGGCATAAGCGATCCATAAAAAAGCCCAATAGGTGATCCATAAGTGGGCTCAAATTCAATTCTCAATCTACGCTACTATAGAGAACAGAACTGGGTAAAACAAACGCAGGCAAAGCAGTGGCCAAGCAAAACAGCCAACAAAAACACTGATAATCTCTTTTGCCGCAGAAATCTTGTCCCGACTATATTTGCATGATTTCTGATCTTTCATTGAATTCATACACCACTAGGTATTGCCTAATTTTTTGTTAATGTCTTGAGTTGCTGTATCTTGCCCTTTTCAACTACAAAAAAGGAGGCCTTACGGGCAAGCTGCTGCTGATTCTGTGGACAAACTATCTGAGAAGACTGAAAATTTTTCAGTTTTCCTTTCTGGAGTGAATGCAACCGTCAGGTTTCTGTAAGAGGGGCTAATATTGTGTTTTTATCACTTATTGAAGATCTCATTTTTCTCTTTTGTAGTCTTAGAGGGGCTTGAAAGCACTCGAGTTTCTAAAAGAAAAAAAATGAGAAAGCAGTAAGCTTGATGGCCTTTTACTGGGAATGCAATGTTTTGATGTTACAGTATCTTGGGCAGCAATTGACATGTAACGCGTTGTGGGAAATTGTGGGTTGGAAGCACTCTAGTTCCTAAAAGATTTTTTAATTTCTTATAATAATTTTCTAGTTGTAGTAGAATTTTATTTTCGAGATTAAGTAATTTTCTTATAAGATTTTATTTATATAAATTAGAATTATGTTTGTACAAGGAAATAAAATAGAAATAGGTTACTACTCACTATATGTAGGAAGTTTAAATTCACTTGTAAAAATATAATCTACAAAGTAATCCCTCAAAATAGATAGTTTCTTATAGGAGTTTAATCTTTTGAGAGAAATGGTAAGAATAGTTGAGATTACATGTAATTGAGATTTAAGTACGAAAGAATTCAGATAAAAGTGTGACTATAATAATTTTTAATAGTAAATTTTTTTTCTCTTGTTTTTGGTAGCTAAAGATTTTTTCTACTATAAGGGTTTGTCACATAATACTTATATTGTGTAATTAATGTTTTTCTTTATTTTTATTTATTATTTGTTTGATATATTTATTCTAGAAGATCTTGAGTATGTTTTAAAAATTCCAACAAATGACATTAAAGTTTAGGATTTAGAATAAAACAAATATATCATTAAATAAATATTCAAATCAAACAAAGTTTTATATAAAAAATTCGATGAGAGAATCAATTTTGGTTTTTGGCAAATACAAGTTAAGGATATACGATCCAATCTAAGCTACATAAGGTATTGAAAGGCAAACTAATTCATGTTTTTTGTAGTGATTTTGGACAATCTGGTACAAGTGATTAAGTTTAGGAAGAGTTAGATTTGAGGTTGGCTAATGCAATAAGACTATGATTGGCCAAAAAAGTGTTCTTGAAAATGTAGGGAACAATCCTATAACAAAAGAACTTGGGCAAGGATTAAAAACTTGTATCAAACAAAAAGCATCTCTTATTAGTTATATATGAAAGAGCAATTTCATACTTCGTGGATGGCTAAAGATACAAAAAATTTTGTTCATCTCAATGTTCTCAATAGCATTGTGTTTGTACTAAAAGCCATTAGAGTTAAAAGAAAAGAAGAGAACAAGGCATTGAGACTTCTTTGGTTTCTTTCACACTTTCATAAACACATGTTGCCTACATTGATGAATGGAGAGGAGATTATGAATTTTGAAGAAATTATTGGTGCACTAATATCTAAAGATGGAGATTGAGGGGTGTTAGAAATAAAGTTTCTAAGAATTTTGTGTTGGCAACTAGTAATTGGAAGAAAAAAAAAAAACTTTAAGAAAAAAGGAATCTATTAAAGGTGCGGGCAACTAGAACATCTAAAAAGAATTGTGCAAAAGACAATGTTGCAGATTTGACAAGTGGCTCTAAATCAATAAATAGAGCTACTAATAGTATTAATGGTTATGTATCTCTCATATCAATGACAGATAGTGATTTTGTCTAAGATAGATGACAAAGAAATCTTTATGACATGCCATTAAATTGCCATGGAGCAAGATGTGTTATTACTGATGGTCCACATTTTTTGCACACAAGGCAGGATTTGGATAATTTTTCAACATGGTGATTGACATGTGTGTTGAAAACAAATTTTAGAATCTAATTATAAGTGTTATGTTCTTTGCATGTAGTGGAGTGTGATGATTCTCTGTGATAAGAATCATAGTGTTGTTAGAAAGGATTCTTGCAATAATCCAATTGTATGTGGAGTGTTTTTCATAAGTTCTATCTTGTGGATTTTGATAGAGTATATCAAAAGAGACGGAGAGAGTATATTTCTGTGGATGCAATGACAGTTTATTACTCAAGTTGAAAAACTTATCAAAGTAGAGATTGTTAAGATATAAGACTCATTTTTTCCACAAAGATTTATATTCCTAAAATATTTTTTGAATTATTTCTTTTTAATAATTTTTTGGTTCAAGTAGAACTTTTATTTTAGAGATTAAGTAATTTTTTTTATAAATTTTATTTATTTAAGGTAGAATTCTATTTGTACTAGAAAATAAAATAAAAATGATTAACTATTCACTAATAGAGAGTTTAAATTTACTTATAAAATAAAATACACAAAACGATCTCTAAAAGTAGATAATATCTTATACGAGTCTAATCTTTTTAGAGAAATAGTAAAATCTATTGAAATTGAGTGTAATTGAGATTTATGTATGAGCGAATTCTAGTGAGAGTGTGATTATAACTATTTTTATAGAATGGATTTTTTCTCTTGTTCTTAGCACTTGTGATTTTTCTCCCTTATAGGAGTTTTTAACATAAATATTTAGTAATTAGATTGATATTCTTCTCATTTTTATTTGATTGATATATTTTTTCTAGGGAATCTAAGGTGGGACCTAAAATTTTCCAACATAAACCAATATATTTTGTAAGGAAAGTGGGGATGCGGAGAAGAATTACATGGCAAAAAGTTGTTCCTTTTCTTAAATACCAAAATAAATGCAATGGCAGAGAGTTATGAACACATTCCATTTTAAATTTGTTTTTTGAGAATCTAAGAAATGTTGTTTTATTTCTTATTAAAATTATCTGATGGAGGATGAAGAAGTAGAAGGAATTATCCCACAACATCATTATCATTGGGATGGGAGTGATTGTGACTTTGAAATAAAGAGTTATTATAATTAAAGTCTATTTTCCTATTAGGAAAATAAACTTTTATCTTAGTGGTCTTTGTGCTTTTGGTTTGAGTGTCTTTCTAACGAATTCAAGGATATTTCTTTCCTTTTTATTCAAGAAAATTCTAAAGCTATTGTTAGAGAATTATAATGAGTTATTTGGTTACTGCAAAAATAAAGTTTTTGGATAAATGGAACAAAGCTCATTACAAATACTCTTAAAAGGTATGTGGCCTTGAGCTAAGAATGTACAAAGGGAAGAATTAAAAGTTAAAAAGGCATAAGAATGGTTGCTTGTAGTTATTTCATGGCTTGATGTGAGGTTTGTGATGTGAAAATATGTTGTTGTCTTTAAAACAAATACTACTGAAAATGTTATTTAGGTGGAAATATTGCTATTGAATGTTGAAGTATTCCTATTATGTTTCCTCATATTAATTTTTAGAGAGTTAGAGTTTTGCTAGTCTTGCATCTTGGTTCTGTTTAGAATGCTAATACTATAACTTTTAGGAGTCTTGAAATGATTCATTCTTTTTGGTCTTTAGTTATTTATGAAAATAATAGCCCTTATCGAAAACATTGTTTTGGTGAAACAATAATGATGCATATATTAGAGATTGTCTTCTTGAGTTTCTATTTTCATCTTTATTGTCAAGGTTTCTACTAACGAGGCTATAAGGATTTAGGAATTACCTAGATTGTGGGTGTCTTTACAAGTGTCCAATATGCCTTCCCACATTTCTTCTTGCTCGATTTTATTATTTGCCGTTAAAGATTCTCTTGATTTCTTTGTTGAATTGTTTATGAATAAATAATGAGGCGTGCAACAACTTGGATTATTGTCTCATGTCAAATTAGTAGGTCGAGAAAAAATTACACAGAGGCAATGCTCTCAAAAATATGGGATAATGACATGTAGCAAAAGCATGCTGGATAATGCATAACCTCTTATGACACATTATAGTCCTAAGAACAGAATCAACTGTCGTAATGTCGGTATACACTTGATAATCCTCTAACATGGCATGAAACGCGATAAGTGCAGAAGTTACTAGGCAGTAGTTAGGTTGTGTAATAGGTGGCAAAAGAAGATAATGTGTGGATGGATAGTCATGAGTAGGGATGGCAACTCAGATTATTGTGTTGGGTTGTATTCGTCTTATATTAAATGGAGATTAATTCGAACTTAATTCATTTAATAATCATATCAAAAATTAAAAACTTAATATAACACGATTAATAAATGGTTAAATAAATTATAATTTTATTATTCGTTGAATATGTTTTTAAAGATATTATAATATATTTTTATAATACTTATCATACAATATATACAAATATTAATTAATTTTATTCTAAATATAATTAAATATATTTTAAAATGTAATAAATATAATTATATCATTTTTAAAAAATATGAAATAAAGTTATTAAATTATAAATAAATTAATACATTATAATTATTTAAATAATTAATCATACTATATACAGAGTTCATATGTTAAAAATTTTAAAATTAAAATAATTATTTATCATATTGTATCATATTTATTTATTTAATAATCGTATCATTTTATGTTAATTTGAACTCGCAAATTTGTATTAAGTCCATGTTGATTAGAAGAGTTGTGTCAAAAATTACTATTTCTAGTTACAGGTAATGGTTGGTGAACTCAAGATAGAAGCAGGTGGACTTGCAAAGACCTTACATATAGTGCATTTGCTCAAAAGATTACAAGGAAGATCTTCATGATGTGTTATGGGAAGAATAAGTTTCCATGAAGTGACATGGCTAGTCCTTGAATCAAGGAAAATGGCATGATTTGTGGGCTTAAGTTACTACCTAGTAAATGGTAAACCGTGTAGTGACAATCTACATTTGGTTGGAGGTCCAGAGGAGGGAAAGAAAAAAAATCCTTAAAATAATAAGGATTTTTTAGATTGGTACGAGAAATGGAGGGAGAAATAAGAATTCTTAAGACTTTAGGGAAACATTAATTCCTTTCCCTTGGGAGAGGAATCATCATTTCTTTCTCTAAATGATTGGATTTTTAATTTTATTTATTTTATCATAATCTTTTTATTTTAATAAATTAAATATCATTATTTTAAAATTAATTAATTTATAATTATTAAAGTAATATTATTTTATTTTATTTTCAAATTAATTAATCACCATTAATGTTTATTTTTCTTATGAAAATAAAATATCATCTTATTAAGCTATAGTTATTATCATTTTTGTTATCATTTTAATAATAAATATATTTTTTATATGTTTTATATGTATATTAAATGTAATTTTATTTTATAACCTTATACTTATCACAATTTATAACTAGTTATATTTATTTGATAATTTTAATTTTTGTTATAAAACAATAATTATTGATGTAATTATATTCATATTTTTTTTAGTTCTTTAAAAGATAAATTGACTATCAAATATAATAAAAAATAATATTTTTGATAGTTAAAATATAATTTATAAATATTATTAAAAATTAAATACACTTTTGGTAAACTAATTAAAGACACTTACACATATAAATATCAAGTTTAGATTGTACTAAAATTAATTTATCCATAAAAATTCATATGTAATTGAGCTTATAAATAAAAGAAAATTTGCTTATAAATTAAAAAAAATTAAGTAATACATTGGAAATATAAAATATTTTTTAATCAATAAATATATTACATAGTATAAATTTAAATATTTGTTTCAAAATCACCTATTAAATATATAAGATTTAATTTTTTTACGTGTAAAGTAAAATTTGAAGTTAATTTATTTTTTTAATTATGAAATGCATATACTATTTTAATAAAAAAAAATTTTTTGAGCAAACAAAAATAATTAATTAAACAAAATAAATTTATTAAATATCTATCATAATAATTATTTTTAATAAAATACAATTAAAATTTAAATATAAAAGAAAGAAATAATTAAAAAAAATTAATTTATTAATAAGTATTAATAAGTATTAATAAATTTAGAAATAATTTATATAAATAAAAAATAATAAACTTATTTTTGTTGATAATTTTATAGTACAATCAAACAATGAAAAGCTCATTATTTTCTTTTCTCCTTTCCTTTTTCATTTCTCTATTCTTTCAGTTATACAAACGAAACACAGCCTAATATGAAGCATAGAAAATCTTTGATCTTTGTAGGAGTTTGAGAAACTGATTTTATGTACCAACTTTTTAATCAGATTGACACTTTGTTTGAGATAATGGTTCTTGTACAATGCTTTAAAAGTGAAGTTGAAAATGTATTTGATAATTATAAGTTTTAGTAGGATTCACTCCCTTTTTTAATTGATACTTAACAACTAATACGTTTATTTTACTGTAATTGTGACTTTAGAGCTATACCGTCTTAATACTAAGTGAAGTTTGGGATCCATCCATTGATAAAGGATGATTTTATCTCTCCATTTTGTTCTAACATAACTGGATTATATAAATCAAGATTCTGTAAGCACTTCTATTAACTTTCATTTTTTTAAAAAGGAATTATTTAAAAATAATAATCCTATTTAAAAGTAAATAATTGTTGATGCCAAATTTAGCCATAGGCGAAGAAGATCAATGTGATAGTTAGAATCCATAAAAATAAATATGCAAACAAGGCGAGTGTTATTTATGCTATGTCTCTTTGAGAAATTACATAATCTACATAACAAAGTAGTAACTGAATAATATTTCTTGAATGCGGAACGTACGCAGCCGTACGTGTATGTTTTCTAGCCCGATCTCACACCTTAGGGATTAACGTGAGCAAAAGTATTGGCAAAGCTAAAATCAATGACTTTGAAAGCCTCCGGTGGTTGTTCGCAGCACTCTTCTGGTAATCAGTTGTATTGATTTCTGCCAATATTGTAACAACCACGCACGCATATCTAATTAGTAAGAGAGTAACACCATATGCAGAAGAGGCGGAGTCAGGAGTTCAAATTTAAGTTGCGAGGAAGTCAGCATAAAAAATTTAGAGGATTTTAAATGACAAAATTAATAAAAATAAATTTACTATATTAGTAATTTTTTTAAAAAAAATTATTTTAGGATTTGCAGTCGCAATTGAGCACACACGCATGTGCAAGCAATTTATCATATAAAAATTGATGCAGTGTAATCAATAAAAGAACTAAACATCGGTAAAAATTTATACAAGAATTTAGATTTATAGTTTATATAAATAAAAATATTATAGATAAACAAAATTTACCAGGTGCAAACATTTAAATTTTTTTAAAATTCATACTTCAATTTTAGTCTACTAAATTCAGATTAATTTTTGGTAAATAAAATTGTAATTTACCCGAAGAAGTGTTGCATCCAGTCGAAATAGCATTTTGGAGGACTTGAACAGTAGCCTTATTAGCAAACCAGAAGTCTCTTTTAACCTGGTGAATACATTCAAGGACACTTTGGACGTGTTCTCCACACCTACCTTTTTTACAATAATCCGACGTCTCCTCTTTTCGGACTAAAACCTCTCCGTCCATGCTTAACTTGTACTGTGTTGAGCAAATATTTGATTCTGCTCCCTGCAAACAAAATTGATTAATTAATTAGTTAATTAGAGTTCCAAATTAATAAATCAAACTATATTGATCATGCAATATTAGTAAATTTTTGATGCACTCGTAGGCACTTCTCCACGCTTGAAATGGTGACAAATTTACATTAGCCGTGGGCAATTTCTCTGTAAGAAAAACAAAACCATTTCATGCTGTTAGTTTTTCTTGCAAAATATGTAAATAAGGAGAGTTTCTGATATTCTCTTTTCATTCGTAGTCAAACAAGAAGGGAAAAGATAAGTCACTTTTATCTTTGGCAGAGGCAGAGGCAGAGGCAGAGGCAGAGATAAGTAGCAGATAAATCATCCCCAAAAGCCTGTAAGTCTCCATGGTTTGGTTAACTAAGAGTTGCATTCGATGCAATTTAAATACTAGATTAGAAGATGACATATAGTAGTAGTAATTTGCTTTGAAATCAAATCATTCCTAAGCTTAGTTGGTTTAAGAATATGCGGGGAATAAATGAAGCATTTATTTGGACAAATCAAGGAAAGTAGGGTTGGCTTTGATGAGTTGTGTTTCTAGCAGATTAATTGTGAGCATCAATGTAATTTGGACAAATATGTCGGAAATTAAGAGGTGAAAAATACCATGATTTCATCGACATTTTAGAACCGATCAAAAAGTCACAAAACAAAAACAAAAAACTACAAAACAAAAACAAAAAACTAATTCCACCGCCATGACCTTCTATTTTCATTAACAATTTGACATGATATGAAAGAGCTTGCATAGCTATTAATAGAATACATGATATCATAATTATGAAGACACAAATATTTTCTATCATAATACGTGAAATTTTTTTTTGGAGTGATTAGTTAAGTTTTAATACTTTTGCATTATTTAAATTTTTGTATATTAAAAATATCATGCCTCAGACTTTTTCGAATTATGGAATGTGATATGTTTAGTCTTGTACATGAAAAAGAACACATGACATAATTTAAAGAAGATAGGTATGTCACATGGCATTTACTTGGCAATATGTGTCAAACAAAATGCATAAATAACAGTCACATAAATGGACCAATATAAAGGCTCAAACTTTTAAGAGTACCATAGATTTTCAACAGTAAAGACAGGTAAATATTCTCCCACTAGTTTTCAAAGTCTCTTTTTTCTAAATATTACGAGGCTATTTGATTTGGCTTCTCTACTAGTCAAAAGAACTTTTTTCAATGTTAAAAACTCTTTTCATTTATTTTTGGGCCATTTTGGTTGTCAATAGAGAAGAGTTTTTGAAGGATTTTAACAAAGTTATTTTTCTTCTACTAGTAATAAACTCAAATTTTAGATTAAATTATGTGAAATATTTTAATTTTATTTTTACAATTTTACTCCATTTCTTTCATAACAAAACTTTAATTAAGATAATTATAAAATTTTTATTAAATGATATTTGTGACAAAATAAAAACTTATAATATTTATGGTTACATATATTTAGATGGAAGCAGTCACTTTAACTGGAAGCAGGAGAAAATAAAAGGGTTGGAAAAGAATGGACTGTGATCACTCTTCACAACAAATACTTGAGAAAGAGGCAGGCTACTTTCTAATCATAGCATCTTACTTTTTTGTCTTAATAACTCTTTATCATTCATTGTTTTTTATATACATATAAGGTATCTTGTATGCACAATGTCCTTTGTTTGAATTATAAATATCTCAAGCCTATAGGGGAACAGGCCATAGAAAGGAGAGTCTTGTATATATGTAGTATTATTACCACAATTATAACTGAAAAAACTATTTAGATCAAATATTGAAATGCTTTATTCATTTGGTATTATGGTGATGTAGTTTTGAAGCTATTGTTAAGTAAAATTACTTGATACTAAATAAAAGAAAAAGATAAGTGGTTCACATTAAAAATTGGTATTTACAAAAAATAGTTGTGCTCTCCTAAAATAATAAAAGGATATGTAATATCTTATAATTTTATTATCATGGCATCATAATTTTTATCCTAAGTCTTGCATTTTTTTAATGTCTTTAATGCTACAGTTTTATACTCACTATTATAGGTTTAATGCATTTTCTCTGTAATGTCAAATAATGGCTTTTGAAATGTGATGTTCATGCTTTCTTCTCTTCATTCATTGATCTAATCAATTTAAGTTGGTTTAAGTATGTTATGGTCTTACAAAATTAGTTTAAAGGATAGGAAAAATTATAATTGAAGTGCATAATTTTGTATCCCTAAACATACTTTAATATTTTAACTATAATTTGAACTTCAGACCTCGGATTGAGGCAATTATTAATGTGCTTAAAAGCTAACAAATAGAACTACATTTTTTTATGTTGATCACTTCTTAAAATTATGAATAAAAAGCTGGTCAAAATAGATAAAAATAGTAAGCCCATCACTGAAGCCTAAGTCCACTTTAGAAATTATATAAATTCTCAATATTCTTCATTCCTCATTTTTTTCTACCTCTAGGCTATGGTTTAATCACTCAAAAAAACTTCCAAATAAAATTAAATGACTTGTTAATCTTGCAATATTCAAGTTTTAAGAGATTTAAGGTATGCTTTTCTCCTTAATTCCTTTATTGATTATTGATTTTAGTTGAGTTTTAAAAATAGGTTTTTATGAATTTTGTGATTTAAACTAGATTAGGCTCTAAGACTAGATTAGAATACTTGTTTATGAGGTGTTGTGAGTTATTAAAGGAGTAATGGAGTATTGAAAATCCTTGAAACCATTAAATCTCATGAAACTCGAAATTTAGGAGTTAAGTGAACAGTATTCACATTTTTATTCATATCTTAAGTTTTGGAATTTTAATTGAAGAATGTAAAATTTTATGAAAACTAGAGACACTAGAAAATAACATATCCAAAAATTAGGACGAAATACATTCTAATGAATTCCCAATAAAGATTGCAAGTTGGCTGTCATGTTGTTAGGGGTGTTTTAAAACATGTGTGGGTGTTTTAGGCATAACTTAACTTGTAGGAGGTATTTTTTATATGATTCTTGAGGCATATGAAATTAGATAAATAGAACTTATGTTTTAGAGGTTATGGTTCCCAAATTCCTAGGGATGTCTTTTCAGGTAAAGTTACGATTTTGATTAGGTTTTTGAGAGTATAGAGAAATAGCATGCAAGAAAAATGTTATAACTTTAGTTATAAGTATTAGCATTATAAACTATTCATTTTGTATGAAACTAGAAATATTTAGCTTACTAACTAGGATTACAATTGAGAAATCTTAAATCGAGACATCACAACACACGAAACTATGTGGTTTGAGAGTTCTTATGTCTTTCCACGCCCCTTTGAAACCCAAAAAAATCGACAAAACGATTAACTACTTCATTTCTGAATTTCATAGTAATAGAAATACATGTCCTACTGAAACAGAATTTTGAACTTGCTATCCTCTTGCCTAGCAGGAACAAGGATACTTTGATTTCTTCCGGTTTCACAAACATGATCGAGGTTACAACATATTATATATGCTAAGTCGAATTGATGGCTATTATTCTAAATACTACTTATTCAACAAAGTCGATTGATTGATACGAGTGGGTTTTTTGTTAATATCATATACATAATATAATGCATAGGAATTGAAATTGAGACATTACAAGCTCACTCGTTGTTTTGACGAAACTATTATGTTTCAATTGTTATAGATTTTTCGCATGATCCTTCATCGTAAACAAACTAACTAAAAGGGCTTCAAATAGCATATGTGAGTGAATGAACCAAATTTTGAATAATTATATTTGATTTGATTAAGTGAGTGAATACAATTGTTTGGGCTTAATTATTTTTAATTTTGGTTATGAGTTTTGAAATTTGATTTATATTGTTTTGAATCTTATAACATAATGATTTATGATTTAATTGAGCACTTTTCATACTTTTGTATTTTTAAATTTGTGATTATAAATTTTAGCATAGTTTTCTATTTTCTGTTTTCTGTTTTCGATTTTCTTTAGTATGTGCCCTGATTACATATTTTGATATGTATATATTTAGTTATTGGAATGGGGTGAGAAGTAGGAGGTAGAATGAGATATGATATCTAACACTCAATAATTATAAATACGTACATATATTTTTGATATATATAATTTTTTAAAATTAATTTAGAGTTTTACAAAAAGCATGCAGTTATTACATTGAAATGTTTTGAAATTCTGAAAACACTTTAGTTGTTCTATGAAGTTTTGATTTTACGTTTTTATGCTTGAGAGCAAATTTACTAACTTGTTGAAATAACTTATGAAAATACATGCAATAATAAAAAACATATACCATTTATGCCTTTCATCAAATATTTTATAGGCTAATATCACATATATTATATATATGCATAAAAACAATCATAAGATGAGTTTATTATCTTGTTTGTTGAACTAAGTGATAAAGAAACCTTGAAAATACAATATCTCTACAATTGACACTAACTAAAGAGAAAAAATATAATTGGCCTAATGGTAAAAAGAAAGGCGAGGGTTTACTACAATTCACCACTATTGAATTTAGTAAATTAAGTCCATTTTTATACTTAATATTTAACCATGAATTTATAAAATTACCCTTAACTATAATTAATGGATAAATGTGTACTGTAGACAAAATGGTAGTTGTCTAATAATTTTCATTTTATACATTTTAGTCCATGTACTTAAATGCAAAAATTTATTTAATGATTAAGTAAATATAATTAAGTATTACTTCAATGACTTAATTATAATTATCCAATAGTTACACATTTGCATTTAAATCTTTTGATAATCAATATTATTAATTAGGCCACATAATATACATTAATTATATAATAATGCAAAATTATGAAAAATTATTTGAACAGTTTAAAAAATTACAAATATATATATATATATATATAAAACACTTATATCTATTTATTTTTGCTAATATATTATTTCAAAAGTGTTAGTTTTTTTACTGATAATATTTTCTTTTTCCTAAATATTTTTCACTACTTTTAGTTATTGATATAACTATGTGGGTTTATTGTAAAATAATCATAAACTTTTTTCGAATTTTTCGAGTTTTGAACTATTTAAAAATTCAATGATTACAGTTAACATTTAACAATATGCTATAACCCATAAACCACAATGGAGTAGTACTTCATCGAGGGCCATTTTAATTGTATATCTTATGTGGGTAAAATTTTTTCGTTATCCAATCCTAATCAATTTAGGGCTCATAGTATGTTAAAAACTCATACTGATATAAATACGAACCTTCAATCAATATATGTTGCACTCATCCCCACGAATTTTTTCATGTGACATTTAATTACTCTTATTAGAGATTTACTATTTCAGTCATTTATCGATATTCTAATAATTTATTTAACTATTAAATGGGATTATTAAAGTCATTCCCTATAGAGGTGATATTGAATAAACAATGATATCATATAGTAGATATATTAAATATTTTCGATAAATATTATAAAATGATATTAGTATGAGTAACGTAAAAGTTACGTTATTAAGATATTAGTATAAATTAAATAGTTATAAAATTACTTTTTAAACAAAACACACAATAATAAATCACGTGGTAATATATAATCAATGATTTATCGTATAATTGTATTAGTGTACGATATTGCCCTTTAACTTGAGACATCATAATCGAATCTAATATAAATGCACATAGTTCATATAGTGTATAAGTATGGAATTAATTATGTCCTAGATAAAGTTAATTTGGTTATGTGTTATTTATATTTGGAAATGAATGATAGTCAAGACAAGATCCGTTAGCTGAATATATATAAAATCAGAGTTTTTACTAATTTAATTTGAACTTAAATTCTTAAATAAATATCGATAAATAATTAAAATAGTAAATCTCTAATTAGAGTAATTAAATGATACATGAAAGAGTTTATGGTGATAAATTTAGTGCACATTGATCAATGGTTCGTATTTATATCAGTATAGAACTTTAACATATCTTGAATTTTAAATTAATTAGAATTAGATAATAGAAAAATTTTACCCATGCAGTATGTATAATTGAGTTGAGATTCGACAAAGTACTATTTCATATGGTTTAAAGGCTATGGCATATTGCTAAATATTAATTATAGTCATTGAACTTTCAAATTGTTTAAAACTCAAAAAGTTTGAAATAAATTCACGACTAATTCATAATGAACCTACGTAATCACACCAATAACTAAAGACAGTAAAAAATATCTAGAAAAGGAAAAATATTATCGATAATAAGGATAGTACCTTCAAGATAATATATTAATCAAAATAAATATATATAAATGTTATATATATATATATTTATAATTCTTTAAAATGTTAAAAAAAATTTCATAACTTTGTATTATTATATAATTAATATAAATTATATGGCCTAATTGATAATATAGATTATTAAAGGATCCAAATGTAAATATATAATTATTAAATAATTACAATTAAACCCTTAAAAATATACTTAATTATATTTACTTAATGGTTAAATAAATTTTTGCATTTAAGTACATGGACAAACATATATAAAATGATAATTATTAGATAATTACCATTTTGTCAAGAGTTGAATAATAAAAAATACTCAAATTCAAATTTCTAATATGATGTTAATGATAGAAAGTCTATCTCAACATTTATTTTTGTATGTAATAAAGAAACTATTAGTTAGAAAAATTCCAAACAAACTATAATAGTAGACTCCATTACAAAAATTGAATATATTACAATTTTAAAAGTAGTAAAATAAGCTGTTTAGATGTGTAAGTTTGTGTCTAAATTTTGTGTGATTCTTAGCATGGCTTATTTGATAACCGTGTACTGTGATAATAGTAGAGTTATTGCACAAACAAAGGAACAAAGAGCACAAAGAAATCTAAATATATTTAGTGTAAATATCACATTTTGAGAGAGTTTGTTGGAATTACAAAAATATTAATCCAGAATGTATCTTTAGTGGATAATGTCACTAACTCACTGACTAAAGTGATAACACAAAAACAGATAGACTATTTAAAAGAATGATACGATGAAAAACATGCATAAATGATCAAACTTGATTCATTCAAGCATTTTCACAAATGCTTGGATTGCCAACTAAATATATATCACATATATGCATAAATTTCACCATAAAATAAGTTTATATCAAGTATATATACTTAGATGATGGAGAAATACCTTCAATTTGTGAAGATTCTGTAATCTACACTACTAAAAATGGCAAGGGAAAACTTTGGCTGAATTTTACCTAAGTAGAGCTAGGTTTTCCTTTTTCATCTAATGAAAAATTAGTAAAGTTATCCATATTTATACTTAACTTATCTATGACTTTACATATCTACCCTTACTTTTAACTAAAGACGAATATATGTTATGGACATAATAGTAATCATCCAAAAAATTTTATTTTATACGTATAAGTCCATGTACTTAAATGTAATATATTTACTTAATTTTTACGTAAATGTAATTAAGTATAACTTTATGGGTTTAAGTGCAAGTATTCAACAATTACACATTTACATTTAGGTCTATTGATAATTTATATTATTAATTCGGTCATACAATTTATATTAAACTACATTTTAATGCAAACATAAAAAAAATTCTTTAAACACTTTAAGAAATTTATAAATATATATAATACTTATATATATTTATTTTAACTTAAATATTATTTCAAAAATATTAACTTTTTTATCGATAATATTTTCTCTCCCAAATATCTCTCACTACTTTTGGTTAATAGTATATACATGTAGATTTACTGCAGAATAGTTATGAACTTATTCTGAATTTTTTGAATTTTAAACTATTCGAAAGTTCAATTATGATTGACGTCTAACAATGTATTATAGCCTCTAAACTATAATAAAGTCATACTTTATTAAACCAATTGTACATATCATGTAAGTACAATTCTTTTATTGTCCAATTCTAATTGAGTCAAAGTCTATGGTATATCAAAATTCTATACCAATATAAATACAAACTTGCTAAACTCGTCTACATAAACTCTTTCGTGTGACATTTAATTACTTTACCTAAAAATTTATTGTTTCAATTATTTATTAATGTTCGTTAAGGGACTTGAATTCGGATCAAGTCAGTAAAAACTCCGATCCTATATATCAAGCCAACATACCTCGTTTTGACCGCCATTCATTTTCAAATATAAATAACACCTAACCAAACTAGTTTTATCACACAAAATATGATTAGATTCATCCATGATATTTTAGGTCAAAGGATAACATCGCATATTAGTATAATTATAAGTTAAATTATTAAATACATGTATTACTATATGATTTATCATTATGCGATCATATTTGAAAAAATAATTTTTTGACTATTTAATTCATACTAATATCCTAATAATGTAACATTCATATTATCCACACTAATATTATCTTATGATATTTATTGAAGACATTTAGTATACCTACTATGTAATATCGTTGCTCATTTGATATCATTTTTATAGGAAATAACTTACATTTGTGAATAAATTACAAATATAAATTATTCATATATATGACAAAATAAAGAAAATAATTTGCATATGTGAATAAAAAACCTTTTCTTTTATTAATAAATAAATATATATATATATATATACAAAATAAAATATTCTTAAAACTGATAATGCGAATAACTTCTAAGACATATCCTAACATAACTAAGCTATATTTTTTGTTTTTAGTATTTACTCATTGCATTTTCCCAAAAAACTTATCTATCCACTACACCTCTTAGTTTTGTAGAATCCATCTCTTAGGTTAGTACGCATTGGAATTTCAAGAAGAGCATTGAAATGCTATGACACACTTGCAATCACCTAATGGCCTTCATTTTTGCATGGGTCCATTTGGTTTGTGTATATGGGACCTAACACTTGATGGTGTATATGTTGCATAATATTTGTTATACTTTTTCATACATGATGTGTATTGTGTAGATGGGCATGACGCCCTTAGTATATACATGTAAGTTTTGTTTATATGATTTGCATTTATCTTAGTTTGATGTCTATATATTCAAATCTGCATATAGGTTTTGTCTAAGGCTTATGAAAGTGGGATGCCCTTACCTCTATACTGGTCATGATCTTAATTTTTCGGGGTATGACAAGATCACCATCCAAAAAAAAAAGCTAAAAAATATTACTAGTACTTAATATAATTAATTACTTTCAACTAACTTGCATGATAAAGAATCTTTTGATAAAACACCATTCCTGTGATGGTTCTTGTTAGAGGTTTATCAAGACTAAATATATACACTAATGCACTTGCATATCCATATTCATATGAGTTTGATATCTATTCCATGTTTTTACAAATAAGAAATTAACAAACTTAGATATTCAAAAAGGTTCATCTTTGTGTAAAATGAGTAAGGTTTGATATGATGAAGTTGTGATAAAATAAAGCTAAAAAGTTTTAAACTTGATTTTATCAAAAAAAATTCTTTTAAAATTGTTTGATATTTATACTTGATAAAAATATTTAAGTGTTCAAAGCAAATTCAAAATTCTTTAAATTAAAAAATTTAGGTTTGCATTTTCAAAATTAACAATTTCATATGCACAAGTGGTTGAACATTGACATGGTTTAATAGCGAACAAGTCTAACAGAAAACTGAATGATGGTAAACTAAAGAATAATGACTATTTCAATATTAAACCATTGAA
The DNA here is from genome assembly GCA_032402905.1 of Khaya senegalensis. Lineage (NCBI taxonomy): Eukaryota > Viridiplantae > Streptophyta > Magnoliopsida > Sapindales > Meliaceae > Khaya > Khaya senegalensis. Next base: position 4,604,054 of record CP135551.1, on the reverse strand, counting down.
ATTTGAAATGACGGTTAGCTTTTGAACTATTGAACAGTGATGCAATTGCCAGTGAACTATTAAATAACGTTTAGGTTTTCAACCATTCAATAATGAGCCAACGATTACTAACAATGATTTAATGAGTAGTTTTGTTAAAATAAGTCATAACGAGTACATTTGAAATAATTCATTTGAAGTGTTTGAAATTAATCTATCATAGTAAAAACTTTATATTTATCTACTCTTCAAGTATACTAAACGTCCTAAGCTCATATCTGTCTATCATTCATCAAAAACAAATATATGAGCCAAATTTGTAAGTTTATGTCATGCCCCAAAATGGTAATTAATAGTTTTTAAATATAAAAATAAAATTTGTTAAGAAAATATATCTTAATAATAATAAATTTAAAAGTGTCCTGAGGTCTTTCAATATATGTAAAAGTATAAAATAACATAAAATTTATTAGAAGTCTCACATATATGATTACCAGTTATATTTTAAATAAGTAAAATCAACAAATAATTCGAATAATGAAAATCAAAACTAAACTTTATGATACATACTTAAAATTAAGTTGATAAAAAGCCTACTAAATATATCTTAGAATCCTTGAGAAGTCAATATTATGCCTCACTCTTTAAATCACACTTACTTCTATATGGAGGGAAAAATAAAAGAGCTAAACAAATACTGTGCTCAGTAAGGATTATAATTACTCACAAAAGTTTGGTTCTACAAAAATCTTGGATGAGTAGTGAATTCTTATGTTTAGACCCTCATACTTGAAAATTCAATCTCAATGTAATCAACACTAACCAAAACTCAATAACAAATCACAAATAAAGTAATGACATAATAAAACTATAAACACAGTGTTCTGTTATTAAAAGAAAATTTTGTGAAAAATGCTTCACAAGATAAAAACTTTCCAGACTAATATAAAAGTCACTAATACATCCATTAAAAAAAGAAAGACTTATAATTAGTATATTCTTACAAGAATTATCGTATCTCAAATTTGACTACCTCATGAGTGACTCACTTTTAGTAATCTCAGTTATTCAAAATTTTAAAACTCTCTTTACTATGGAATCAATGAACGAGTTGTTCACAAGATTAACTCTAGCCACCAATACCTCTAAGAACTTTAAAAGCTTTATAGTTGGATTTTAGAGAAAGAAACTATAATGAAATTCTTTCCAAAAAAACTCAAATTAAAGTCATGAACAATCACAAGACATGTTTTCTTTGATATCCAATAGACTAAGAAGCTTAAAAATTCTCTAAAAATAAGTTTCAAGCTCATAACAACTTAAAACTCCGAAATCGCTGCACCAAAAAAGAACAAAAAATGTGACCGATTATATATCGCATAATCTTTCTCCGATTTCTTTTAGTGCCAAGTTAGCAGTAAACTTCTAGACAACTTCTGGGATTTATGACTTGAGCACAAAGTTAGCATGAAGTGGGTGCCAAGTCATTGAAGGATGGGCGCCTGAGCATCAAGTTTGCTCAGATATAGTTTTAGCTTGCTCGAGTCACAACTAGGCACCAAGTTGGCACCAATATTCTGGAAATATTCCGCTCAAGCACCAAGAGGGCATTAATTTGAAACAAGTCTGTTCGAGCAGCAACTTAGCTTCAAGTTGGCACCAAACTTCTGTCTTTATGATTTTGTCCTCTTATCTTGTCTTGAACGTTAACATATAGACACTTTAATATTGACACATAGACTCTAATTTTGATAAGGAATGAGCAGTTTAAATGTTCCTTACAGTTACTATTTTCAACTGGCATTGAAATATATAAAATTTATGATGCCCATTGTAATAAAAAACCATCAATGATGTCAACTTTTAAAAAATGAATAATTTACACCTAATCATAAAATATGAAATCAAAATAAGTGACAACGGTTTAATTATTTGGATAAATATTTGATCATATATTGACTATAGCTAGAAAGGTCGTTGCCCAAAGGTTGTCTAAATGAATAAAGGTAGACCAATACAAAAATATAGGCTAATGGCTGCATAATAATCACAATAACATACCTTATGTAGATTTAGGAGCTCGCACCCAAGGGCTTGTCAACGATGTCCCTTCTAATCAATTGCATGTAAAATGCTATGTATCTATATTCATATCACTAATAAATAAAATTAATTAGCATAATGAAACAAAATCAAGGAATTCACTATGTAAGCAATTTATCAAAACAAAATATATTGTCATTTAAAATAAAAACACATGATGGACACATCACAACTGTAAGACACAAGGTCTAAAACTTAGTTATAAAACATTAGCAATATTTGAGATGCTTTGTCACAATTTCATATATTTAACATAGCATAATCATAATCATGTGTGTACACACACAGACAATTGTAAAACTGGAGTAATATTTTAGATGGAAGAGGATGCTTTAACCAGAATGCCAAAGAGAACAAAAGTGTTGGAGAAAAATGGGCTGTGATCACTCTCCACATCAAATACTTGAGACGGAGGCCACCTTCTAATCATAGCATCTTGTAGTTGTGTCTTAAGAATTCTATCTTCCAATGTTTTTATATAAACACGAGGTATCTTATCCGCATCCTGTCCTTGCTTGAATTGTACAGACCCAAACACCATGAGAGGAGCAGGCCGTAGAAGCATCGATGCCAAAGTAGAGTCCTGTAATATATAATAAAAAGAATTGTAACCATATTAAACATCCAAATGCCAAAAGAATTTTTTACAGAAAATAATTAATTACCTCTAAGGGGCTCATATGATAAAGAACTTTTTGCTGAAACTCCTTTTTAATTATGGCGCTTGTTGGAGGTTTATCAGAACCCAATCCATACACGAATTCACTTACATCTCCATATTCAGATAAATCTGGTACTCCCTGTTTCATGTTTGTACCAAAGAAATTATCACATGTAAGACAATACTGAGCGCGCGTGCGTCTCTCTCTCTCTCTATATATATATATATATATCATAAACTTGTTATGAGTTTTGAGGCCACAACCATATATATAGTTATCAAATCAGATAATAATTTTTGTCGACCAGGACAAGATAATTTGCCTAACTACTAAAAATATATATATATATATATATATATAAAATACAGAAATCATATTTGAACCATGCCAGAATATATAGATTGCACACTATTAGACACATATTACCTATCTTGTTTCGTTAGGAATAGGATATTGCTGCCTTATATCACTCAATCAAATAAAATATATCAAATAGAAATTGAATCAACTCTGAGCTTTCATATAAAAATATGGGAGATCAACATCAACTAAGAAACTAGATTAACGGTAACTCTTAGAGTATAATAGATACAAGAGTAGTCTTATATAATTTTTGTAGGTGCCTGTAAATAGCATCAATATAGTTGCAAAAGCTAGCATTATAATACTTGGCTTTTAGCCTTATTGATGAGCCTAAAATTTTAATAGCTCATGCGCATGGCGTAAAGTACATTCGGCACCGTTTTTGGTAGTTTTGCATTAGAAAATGAGATTTGTAAATTTAGATAAATAATAAAAAGCAGTAGTACTGTAGTCTTACTTACATCTTTGACATCTTGATCTGTAACGAAGCCAAGCTTCAGCATGTTAGCCGCAATGTAAATAGCCATATGAATTTTCTTACTTCCAAATCTATGAATGGCATCCGTCAAGTTCAGTCCTCCTGCACTGTGTCCCACCAAAATCACCTGAAAAATCGTACATTTTTATTTTCATTACCAAATTATTGGCATCAAATTCATTAACAGAGACAGAAAGCAAACAAGCAATAACACACCTTCTCATCTTCTGGCAAGTTAAGCAACAAGTCGGTAAGAGGCTTATTGTAATCGTCGAAAGTGAAGATTGTATTCGCATCAGATAAATCGATGCCGGCACTTTTAAGGTCAATGCAAGTGACCTTGTAGCCCGATTTTTCCATGACAGATCGCAGCTTGTACCAGCACCAACCTCCATGGCCTGCGCCATGAACCAGAACAAAGTGTAATCGTTTTGAATCACCACTTGTTTCAGTTTCAGGCATATGCATTTTTTTATCTGATTGATTTTCTAGTCTTCTTGGGCTTGCTTGGCCACTGTTCTTCTTTGTCCAGATTTTATCCAAACTCTCAAAACGTTGACTTGTATTTGCTTGGCATCCAATCATTATTTACTCGTATTCTTTCGCAAAAAACGCGGCTGTTTTATTATTTAAAATATTTTCACATCTCATTTCTAAGTTTAACAAAATTATACATAAATATAAATTTTTTGAAATTAAAAATAATATCTCTTAATAATAATACTGTTATTTTTTATTAGCAGTTAACTAATTAAAATAATAAAATAACTAAAATAACTTTATTCATAAAATTTTTATATGTCAGTGGTAATTTTTTAATTCTTTTTTTAAATTTTAAAAATTAATAAAAAGTGCTACTAAAATTTATTTTCAAGATTTTAAATTTAATTTAATAAATATATATAAATTATGCACTAATTTTTATAAAATGAATTTATAAATTATTTACTTGTATAAAATTATAAATAACTTAATTTGATAAACATATATAAACTTATATAAAAATTGATATTATAAATTGATTGTTTGTATAAAATTATTTAACTATTGTGATGTATTTTTATGATTATTAAAAAAATTTAAAAAATTATATTTCTTCATGGAAATACTTTCTAACAAATAAAATAATACTATATAAGTAAGTAATTTATAATACTGGTTTGTATATATCCATATCACATAAATTTATATATATTTATTAAATTAAATTATTTATAATTTTACATAAGTAAGTCATTTGTGATCTAGTCATGTTAAAATTATCCCTTAATTTATATATTTTTTAAATTAAATTAAATTAGATATCAAAAATTAAAAAATAATTTTTTTTTTCATTTCAGAATAAATATTTGAAAAATACTATTGTTATCTACAATTTACATATAAAAATTATTTTAATTATTTTATTATTTTAATTAATTAACTAATCGTCAAACATAATTATATTATTCTTGAGGAGTATTGTCTATTAATTTTAAAAATATTTATATTTATATATAATTTTATTAAATTTAAAGAGAAATATGTAAAAAAATCTCTTATTTATTCATGTTACCTTCTTGAAGCCAATGCTATATATGTGAGCACATGCAATGCTCCGTCTCATTGCAATCGATGCTATTATGAGCACGTGCATGCACATGCAATGCTAGTCTTTGGTCCATATAGAATAGAGAATTGGTTATTGTCATATAAAGACCTAAATTATATAACAAGAGAAAATACTAATGACATATTCTTATCAGTTTAAACTAATTATTTTTTTTTTGGTAATATACTTAGTGAATATTATAATTTTTTATTTAAAGATATTAGTTAATTAAATCGCAATTAAATGATTTTATTGTCACTAAATAAAATATTTATTTAAACTAATATAATCTATTTGCACTGTTAATTAAATATTTTTATTTATCAATTATAATCTTGATTAATTGAATTCCCAACTCCATTATTTTAAGATGTTTCGCGTACTAGTTTGTAATATCCTCAAAATTAGATATTTCTCTAAAACCTTAATATAATTGCTTTTATAGTATTTTGAGTTTTAGATTGTGAAATATATAAGAAAATTTTTGGAACTCTAGTTAGAGCAATTTTAACAAAAAAAATAGGTCAAAATAACAGTAAAGAGCAAAACTGTTATTTTGGATGAGCGTTGATAGATCAAATGAGAGATAATTGAGTTAAGACTTGTATTTTAGTTATTACTAAAGAAAAATATAAGTTGGATAATTTTAAAATGGTAAAAATCGTTAATTTATCCGAAAAAAATAAATAAAATGATAATTTTGTCGAAAAGGGTAAAATGATCAATTTACCAATGTCACCAAGGTCAGATTAGAATCTAAATTTCTAATAATATTAGAAATATTGTTAGAAGTATGTAGAAAGAAACAAAATCGAATTTAGATAAGAATACCCTTAGAAAAGAGAAAAAAAAAAAAAAAGGACCAAAATGACCAATTTTCTTCCCTAGGGGTAAAATGATCATTTCATAAAAAATTTTCAAATTTCGTGTTACTAAAATCTGATGGACTAAAGTGAAAGAATATGAAAATTGCCTAGGTAGCCTCATAATTTTCTTAGGAGTCAAATGAAAATTTTGAAAAGTTATTGAGCAATAGTATAATTTTTAAAAATATAAATGTGGATAAGATTGGTTGACTTTTCAAAATTAAAGCAAATCCATATTTTTCTCTTCTCCTTCCCGTGAGCTACTCATTTCTTTCTCTTTCAATTTTTTGAAAAGAAATCAAGCAAACTTTCTTAATCTGCCTGTTTAATCGCGTTACCATAGAAGAAAAACTTGTTCTACACGTCGAGAGCTTTAATTTGATAGTAAAATTTCTTGATTTTATTAAGTTTTAGTTTTTAGAGTTGTTAGAAAAAATTATTTAAATAATGGTTTTATGGATTAAAAAATGTTTTAAATTTTTTTTAGCTTGAATTAGGTACAATAGCCATCACATTTGGATTTGAGGTAAGAACCCTAAACCCTAACTTTGTAATTTATGAATTTTGTAGAATTGATGCCTATTTATGAATTGAGTGTTTGTAAAATAGATTAAAGTGAATAAAATAGTATAAATAAGAAAAAAATTTAGTTTATTCATAATATAACATATTCAGTCACTATTTATAGAGTATTTAAATGTTTGATTTTAATGTGTTTTGACATGTTTAAAAGTGTATAAATATGTTTGGAAATAGATGGAATTAGTAAGAATTGATTTAAATGTGTAAAATGGAAGAAAAATAGAAAAAAGGGTAAAATGGTCAATTTTGGGCTACTGTTTATTAAGTGTTAAATCATGATATTTTTGATGTGTTTATGTGTTAATAATTATATTGGGAATAAATAAAATTGGTAGGAATTAGTTGCATATGTAAAATGGAAGAAAAAATAAAAAAATGGCAAAATAGTTAATTTTGGGTACTATTTATTTAGTGTTAAATTACATTAATTTAGAAGTGTTTAAAATGGTTGATTAAATATGTGTGTGTGTGTGTGTGTGTGTGTGTGTGTGTGTGTGTGTGTATAAAGAAAATCCCATTGTTGGAGAATGGGTATGAGTGTGGAATTTGAAAGTGTTTTAAATAGTTGATTAAATATGTGTGTGGATATGTATGTATATGTGTGTGTATATATATATATATATATATATAAATTGTGAAGAATTAATGATTAAGTATTCTTTATAGTCACGCCTTATTCTGCCAACATCCATCGTCTAAAGAGGTATTTTAAAATACTTTTCTGGTGATGTATGTTTAATGTAGGAATACCTTAATATAGGTATGTATATATGTGTGCGCGTGAGGGTATGTGTATGTGTGTGTGTGTGTGTATATATATATATATATATATGTCTCGTAAATAGATTTGGAGTATATATATATATATGAATTGGTTATTGTTATTATTAGAAATATTATTTTTTATAATTGATTTGGTGATATATAAATAGGTAGATATTGAAAGGCGGTGATAAGTATAAATTATTTTATATTGAGAATAAATTATAAAAATGTTGTATATGTGATTATTAGAATTTAAATAATTTACTAAAAAACCCTTGAGTAATAATAAAAGGTAAATAAATAACATGAGCATATGATAAATTGTGGAGAAATGTATGAGTGGTCAATATCCTTAAGGTATGATTTCGGAATTTTCTTACACACCCGCAGAGCCGCTTAGGACAAAATGGAATAATGATTTATTATTTACTATGGTGCTCTTTGGGATACATGGAACCTACAGTCGTCCTTGTGGTGTCCAAAATTGTACATGAGAAATCACGGCAGTCCTCCATGGTGCCTTTGGACACGTTGAACCCATGGTAGGAAGCGGTAATATGCCATGGCACCCTTAAGGGCATGATGAACCCATGGTAGTATTATAATTGTACCAAACTTATTCATGTATTGGTGTGTAAGATAAATAACGTGGTCATGATCCATAATTTGCCTAAGAATGACTGATCAAATGAAAAAAGAACAGGATAGTAGAATTAGAATAAATGGGTAGAAAATATACAAAGGAAAGTGGTACTATACTATGATTATTCGTAATATCCTCGTTGAATTGTTAATTGCGTAGTTATGATGGTTAGTCCTAACTGGTTGTTGTGTAATGTTGGATATACATAATATATTGTTGTTCTGATTAGTTATTATTTGTGGTTGGAATATTATAGTTTATTAAATTATTTTATTGGGTTTTATAGTTCTTACTGAGTAATTTTAAATTACTCACTCCGTGGTTGAAATGATTTTCATGTAGAGCTAGTAGGGCAGTGGAATCGGACAAACCCTCAGGACAGTGACATGTCAAGAGAATTGGGCATACTAGTTTTTGACGCTATAATAATTGTACTTTTGTTATAAATCGTATTTTTGATATATTATATATGTTGTAAATAAGTATATATATGATCAACGTTTGCTTTGACAAAAAAAAAAAAAAATTAGTGTTTTTTAATATACTTGTTTAAAAGTTATTACTTATTTTTTAAAATGGGTATGAGAATCCCACATAATTTCTTCAAAAACAACTAATTACTATTGATTAGAGATGATCCCTGTAAGATGTTGTTAGTGATAGTTAATATAATATAATTGCTTTCACTAATTGTTGATTATTGTTATTGTGAAGTGATTGTTAATTTTGTTATTATATTATGCAATATACAAGAAATCATTAATTCTTATACCTAAACTTTCTAATTGCATAATGTATATAGCAAAATATGGGATACATTAAAAAATTGTAAACATAATAAATTTGTGTATTTTATCCATACAAATATTGATATTAATTATTTAGTGTGTGTATACACGCGCATGCGTATGTATGTTAGGATATACTCTACAAGCCATTCGTGTTATCAATTTTAAAAATATTTTGTCTTATATATATTATTTATTAATGAAAGAAACAGTTCTTTATTTATAATTATAAACTGTTTTCTTTATTTAACCATACATACAAATAAAATATATTTTTAAATTGTCCTAATAATTATTTAATCATTAAATGAGATTATTAAAACTATTCCACATTAAAGTAATATTAAATGGACAATGATATTATATAATAGACATACTGAATGCATTCGATAAATATAATGATATGATATTAGTGCGGATAACATGAAAGTCAAGTTATTAGGACATTAGTATAGACTCTAACTATTTTTTTTAAAATATGATTACACAATAATAAATCACATAATAATACATGTAGTTAATAATTTATTATATAATTTTATTAGTATGCAATGTTATCCTTTGGCTTGAGACATCATAGTCTAATATAGTGTATATGCATATAGTTCATATGGTATATAAGTATGAGACTAATTATATTTTGTATGATAAAACTATTTTAATCATGTATTATTTATATTTGAAAATGAATGATAGTCAAGATAAGATCTGTTGGCTCAATGTATAAAATTGAAGTTTTTGCTGACTTCATGTGGATTCAAATTTCTTGACAAATATTGATAAATGGCTAAAATAGTAAATCTCTAGTAAGAGTAATTCAATGTCACACGAAAGAATTTTTGATAATGAATTTAATGTATATTAATCAATGATTTGTATTGATGTTGGTATAAGGTTTTGACATATTATGGATTCTTACTTGATTAGAATTAGACGACAAAAAAATTTTACTCGCATGGTATGTACAATTGGGACGAGGTTGATAAAATACGACTTTATTGTAATTTATTATATATTAACTATAGTCATTAAACTTTCAAATAGTTTGAAACCCGAAAAAATCAAAATAAGTTCATGGTTATTTTACAGTGAACCTACAAGGTCATACCAATAACTATAGGCATTAAAAAATATTTGGGAGAGTAAATATTATGGGTATAAAAGTTTACACCTTTGAAATAATATATAAGTCAAAATAAATATATATAAGTGTTATATTTATTTATTAATTCTTTAAAGTGTTTAAAGAATTTTTCACAACTTTGCATTACATTGTAATTTAATGTATATTATACAGTCTAATTAATAATATGGATTATCAAAGAGCCTAATGTAAATGTATAATTATTGAATAATTACACTTAAACTCTTAAAGTTATACTTAATTATATTTGCTTAATAGTTAAGTGAATTTATTGCATTTAAGTATAAGGACTAAAATGTATAAAACAACAATTATTAAATTATTATTTTGTTCATACTAAATATTTATTCTTAATTAAAAGTGAGGATAAATGTGAAAAGGCATGGATATGTTTAAGTACATATAGGCTTACTTTACCAAATTTTTGATAACTTTTGAAAATCAAAACCTAGCTCTCTTTTGTGTATTTTAGCCAACACCTCTCCTTACCCTTGGTGTAGATTGTAGCATCTTCACATTATAAAAGGTTTCTTCATTACCCAATCATATGTGTATGAAATAAACTCATCATTTGGTGAAAATTTTGCATATATATGATATATGGCATTATAGCACACCATGTGTTTGTCAAAAAGTTTGAATAATTCAAGTTTGTTATTTAAAACATATTACTCTATAAATAATTTTTTCACTCTAAATCATAATGAAGTAGTATTTTATCAAACCTCATTTTAATTATACATATCGTGTGGGCAAAATTCTTCCATTATTCAATTTTAATCGAGTAAAGGATCATAGTATATCAAAATCTTATACTGATATAAATACAAACTATCAATCAATATGTATTGAATTCATTATCTGAACTTTTTCGTGTGACTTTTAATTACTCTGACAAGAGATTTACAATTTTAGCCATTTATCTATATTTGTTTAGGAATTCGAATTTGGATGAAATTAATAAATCTCATCTTAACTATCATCCGTTTTCAAATATAAATAATATATGACCAAAATAGTTTAACCATACAAAATGCAATTAATTTCATACTTATATACCATATGAATCACATATATCTACACTATATTTGACTATGATGTCTCAAATCAAATGATAACTTTGTATACTAGTACAATTATGCGATAAATTGTTAACTATATATATTATTATATGATTTATCATTATGTGATAATGTTCAAATAAATAATTTTTTAATTATTTAATCCATACTAATATCCTAATAATATCACTTTTACTTTATCTATACTAATATCATTTAATAATATTCATTGGAGACATTTAGTATGCCTATTATGTAATATTATTATTCATTTAATGTCACTTTTGTAGGAAATAGTTTTAATAATCTTATTTAAGAATAATTCATAAATATACATTATTTGTATGTATGACTAAATAAAGAAAATAATTTATATTTGTAAATAAAGAATTTTTTTTATTAATAAATAATATATATATATATATAACAAAATAACCTTGTAGCGCAGGTGACTCTAAAAATTTATGAGGTATCCTAAGAATAATAGTATCATTATTATCTTATATATTTTACTTTTTTTTTTTTTTTTTTTTTTTTTTTTTTTTTTTTTTTTTTT
>CP135551.1:4375194-4592183 GCA_032402905.1 Khaya senegalensis | reverse complement strand
ATAAATGAATAAAAATAATAATAAAAAAAAAGATAATATAAGACATATGGCAATAATATTTCACACCCCAATGGTTATAAGGTTGATGTGCATATTTATGGGTAAAACAATTTTACCCATAAATATGCACATCAACCTTATAACATTGTTTACAAATATTTTGAACTTACTTTCTCTCTATCAAATTTATTACACATCAGTATATACATATAATGACTTAAACTTAATTGTTTAGATTTTATTTGCCAAAGATAAATATTGACTACAAATATTTTAAACTTACTGTCATTCAAGTTGAAGCAGACATTTTGTCAAGTGAATGATTCAGAGGATTTTTAGCTATTCAATGATGCCGTTTTCGTATAAATCACTTTTTGGAACTTTAATTGTGTACCAAGGTATAAAAGACAATGTCCAATTGCATAAAAATTCTAGCTAAATCTCATATTTTTATTTTAGATAAATTTAAAGAATTTATTTAAAATATATTTTTAATAAAGAGATTAAATTTTATGCATATTTATTATGCAATGATTAGTAATATAAATTTACTTGTGAGATAAGGGAGTTTCATGAAAAATAGTTTTGTTTAGATGAGGGAATCAACACAATTGAATTGGATTTAGCATTGTGACTTCAGAGTTTGGGCTCATGTTTTATTTGCACTAGTCCAATTACATAAAACTTTTATTTCATGCTAAGGTCCTCCAAGTGAGTTTAGCTTAATTTTTTACACAATTGGATTTGCGTGGAGTCTATTTATATCTTCCGCGTCTCAGCAAGGGATTCAAATCCCAAAGTGTGGCTTACGTCCACCCATTAGATTATCATTTAGGTGGGTCCCCTTCACGTGTCATTTCCTTAAACATGCAAACATGTAACGTGCCAAATAAAATACTACCTTTGACTAAAACATTAAGTAGATAATTTTTTTTTTATTCCCTTTGTTAAGGATGATCATAAATCTCTAACTAAATATGCATATTATAATCTTATAAATTGTTTTCATTTATAAATTTAATTGGAAATATGGTTTAAGTATTACCAGATCAATTTAATAGCTCATGTGATGTTGTCTCACTTGACTTTCCTCTTCATTTTTATTTAATTTTCTCCGTTTAACTCAAAATGAAGTGTTTGAAAACCAGTTTCAAGGAATATATTGTTGACAAATCAAGAATATATACCACAAAAAATTTAAAATAAAATAAAAAATAACTTTCTTGATTCCTATGCAAGAATCCTTTTACTCTACATGGTTAATGATAGATAAGAATTAACAAAATCAATAAGATTACATGACATCCCTTACACCAATAAAATTTTCAATGTTTATTGTTCTTTTCTAGTTTTTTGCAGACTCGTAACTTTTAACTTAGTTTTGATCTTGAATATGTCTAAATTAAATTTCTTTTATAAAATACAAAAATTTAAATTCTTGAGTCCTCTTTTTATAGTCACTAGAATCATGTTAATTTAATTTTTAAGTCAAATGTTATGGCTAAAATATAGGTACTGTATGAATATTGTTTTCTTGAATAAACTATCTAAATGTGTGGTTTCTAATAATATTCAAAAAAGTAAAGAATTAAAGAATTAGATTTCACTAAATTCAAGGTTATATATATGTCTTTTCTTTAGCACTTGCTTAAGAAAGAGACTTGAATTGGGGTTTCAATATTTTTATTATAAAAATTAGCTTTTCTAAATCTTAATTTTCAAAAAGCTTGTCCATATATTTTTGCTAAAAATGAAGAGGTATGTTAGTGTTTAGTTATTTACTCCTAAATACATTAAAAGTATTTAGATAAAAATAAAGTTTAATCCTATTTAATAAGATTGTTATCTCATTTTAATTAAATAAATAATTATTTTTTAATTAATTAAATAAAATTAATCATATTTTTAATTATCATAATAATTAAATAAAATTTATTATTATGATAAATTTGAAAATATAATTAAAAACAAATAATCCATTTAATTATATTTAATCTCTAAACTTTTAAAAATTACAAAATAACATTGTACTTTTAAAAATTATAAAATAGTATTAATATTTTTAATTTTATAGATTGACTCAGAATTTTTAAAATTTTATTTTTCTATCCTTAATTTTTGATATTATGAATTGACCTTAAAAGTTTAAGAACTTAACAATTAAGCTCTAAAACTTAATTTTACATATTTTATTCTTAATTCCTTAATACTTTAAAGTGTGTAATCCATTAGGTTCTTTATTATATTGGCAATGAAAATAGTTATAGACTTCTTAAGTCTCAATAAATTAATTTAATTAATTTATTCTCAATTAACTCTTTAATTAAGAAACTAATTTTCATAAATCAAAAGCAACATTTAGCAATGCATCATAACTACTAATTGTAAAAAAAAAAAAAAAAAATACTAACTTTAGTAAATCCTATTAAATATATAATTAATTTATGATTCAATTTTTTCGCCTTATACATATTCTATCTATAATTTTTAAGTATGAAAAATATCTACTTTATTAAATTATGGTCATTAATAATTTTTTGACTTAAGTTGATAATATAATTTTAAAGTTTTTAAAAAAAATTTTAGAACTTAACATGGACATAGATTTATATTATCATTTATATCAAAATAGCATTACTTGGTATGTCGACTCTATGTTATCCAAAGTAATGAATCCTTTATTGATCTCTTACAATTTTTATGTGCTTTTCATATTACCAAATCATTACTCTATGCATTATTTTGCTATGGACAATGAAGATATAATGTCAAAATATATATAATCCACGTACAAGATATCATAAAGACTTCAAGTTTAAGAATCATTTATACCATCGTAACTTAGAGAAATTTTACTGACATGTGGATTTATAGAAATACTATAGATATATGGAGAACATTCTATAGAGGTTTTCAAGTGGATCAATTTGATGTAGTTATTCATTAACAAACATCTATATACTAAACTATGTGAATACTTTCACTAGTAGCTTACAAGATAAACTACCTTTCTTCTTTAAGAAAGTGGACATGACATATGTTGATTTAAATTGAATATATTAATATCCTAATGTTTATTATCTGGAATATTTAAAAATAACAAGATCTTATAAATTTAAGTTAATTTCTTTTATTGTCATTTTAAAGATTTTATTTTATAAGTAGTCAATAATTATTATAAACAAAATTTATAAATAAAATGTCAATTTTATTAATAATATATAATTACATATTTATCCCTATTAGATTTAAGTTATATAACTAATAATCTTCCACTCCACTAGAGCTAATTTTTGTGATATTTTACACCAAACAGTTCAGTGTGTCTATCATATTTTTGTTGCACTAGTGGCTTGGTAAGAGAATCTACTGAATTCTCTTTAGTGGATATCTTTTCTATCTTTACATCACCTTTTTATATTATATCTCTCATTAGATGATATCGCCTAAATACATATTTGGATTTTTGATGAGACCTTCGTTCTTTAGCTTGTGCTATGGCTTTAATATTATCATAGTACATTACAATCACATTGTTACTATTAGGAATAACACTTAAATTTGTGATAAACTTTCTTATCCAAACTACTTCTTTAGCTATTTATGAAGCAGCCATGTACTCGGTTTCGATTGTTAAGTTTACTATAATAGTTTACTTAGAACTTTTCCGGTTTATCACACCTCCTAACATAGTAAACAAATATCCAAATTATGATTTGCCATCATTTTTTTCAGATTGAAGATAACACCACAATAAGCCCAAAACTTTGAGCTTAAAACATCCTCCATAAATCAAAAACATATTATTAGTCCTTATTAAGTAGTTAAGGATTGTCTTAACCATTGTCTAATGACCCTTACCAAGATTAGCTTGATATTTACTTGTAACACATAGAGCAAAAGACATATCAAGTATTGTATATAGCATTGCATACATGATTGATCCTATAGCTAAAGCATATAAAATATTTTTCACATGTTTAACCTCTTCAGAAGTTTTAAAGCACATCTATTTAGTGGGATAAATTCCATGCCTCATAGGCAAGTAACTTTTTTCAAATCTTTCAATTTAAACCTTTTAAGAATTTTTTATATGTGCATGGATTGTCAAAGACCGAGCAACCATTTAGATCTATCTTTATAGATCTTAATTCTTAAAATGTAAGTTGCTTTTCTTATATCCTTCATGGAAAATTTATTCAATAATCAAAACTTGATTGATTGAAGCATTGGAATGTTATTTCTTATTATTAATATGTCATCCACAAATAATATTAGAAATACAACTATGCTGCCACTAATCCTTTTGTACACACAAGTTTTATTTTCAAAATGAAGATTCCAATTTTGAGAGGCTTGCTTTAATTCATAAATAGATCATTGTAACTTGCATACCTTGTTTTTGTTTCCTTTAGAAATAAAACCTTCAGACTGTATATACACATATTCTAAAATTTCATAATCATGGTATGTTGCTATTGCAAGCAAAAGCTAATAGATTTTAACATGGCAATTGAAGAAAAAGTTTCATCACAATCAATTTCTTGAATTTGTTTGTAACCTTTTGTCACTAACTTAGTATTATATATTTGGATTTTGCCATTTGCATCTGTTTTTCTTTTAAAAATCCATTTAAACTCAATAAAAGTAATCCTTTTAGGTATATCTACCAAATCGCAAACTTGGTTGGTATGCATCAAGTCCATTTCATATTTCATTACTTTAAGCCATTTAGAATAATCAACATTAGTTATTGCTTCAGTATAATTAGTAGGATCATCATTCTCAATGATAAGTAAATCATATTTACCTATTATGAGAAATCTATATTTCCTTGGCTCATGGCACATTTTACTAGACTTTTGGAGTTATTGACTTTGTGGTTGTATTATTGCTAATCTTTTGTGTGTTGAAGGCAATTCAATGTTATTTTATGGTTTAAGAACTTCGTTTAGTTCTAATCTACTTCTACTATTTTTTATCTAGAAGAAACTCTTTTTCTAAAAAAAAAAAAAAAATAGCATGGCATAAAACATATTTTTTTTCACGTGGTTCATATAAGTTTATCCTCTTGGTTTTTTTAGATATCCCAAAAATTTACATTTAATTGACATTGCATCTTCTTTAATAGTAGACAATTATTTCACATAAGCATCATAATCCCAAACTTTCATAAAGTTGAGATTTGGTGGTTTTCCATGCCATATCTCATATGGTGTTTGGCTAATTAATTTAGATGAAACATTATTTAAAAGGTAAGTAGATATTTCTAGTGCTAGTCCTTAAAATGATGGATCTATGTTAGACATCATTGATCGTACCATATCTAACAAGATTTGATTTCTCTTTTTAAAAATACCATTGTTGTAACACCCCCTTCCTTTCATTTTTATTCATGTGGCATATAGTGCCTTGAAATTGTTAAAAAGATAAAAATCAACGCTTTCTTAAAGTGAAGTGAAGTTTTCATTTGTCCAAAAAACTTATGGAAAGTAACCACATAAATAGTAACAGTTAAAATAGTATATTTTTTTTTTCTTCTCTAAAGAATTATTATGCATTTTAATAAAAATAATATTCCAAAGTACACAAAAAGAAATTTACATAACAATGGCCTAAACCTTAGATATATTATGCTCCGTCAGAAAATTTTTGCCTCAATTGCACTTTCCGAAACCGCTACCGCTATATCGTAATCACCTGAAAAATAATAATCTCACAAAGGGGTGAACACATCACATTACTCAGTAAAATAATACAATACTTAAATAAAGGAAAGAGCATGTTACCTGAATCTCTACTTATTTTGGCCATTTCATACAATTTCACACACATAGATAAATACATGTCCATATATCAATGTACACGTACAAACAAGTCTATGCTCAATAATGTATACAAGATATCATGCCATATCATCCAGAACTCTAAGCACTATCTCAGCTATGAATTCTATATCAACAATCTCAACCAGATTAATACTCCTCATAATATACCATACACAGGCTATGTAGTCTCAAACAATATATTTTCTAAATATATAGCTTTATCACCTGTGTCCGTTTAAATCCTATTGTTATTCTTATCAACGGACACCTACATGACCATATAAAATCAATACGTGGTTATTCGTATAGATAACAACTAAATGTTGCAGCCAAATAAAGAAGAACTGATTAGAAACTGATATAACCACACAATATCAATCACACACTCGGTCCGAGATAACTAAAATATCTTAGGCACACAATCAATACCCACATAGGATATAAATATTTCAAACATCTAAATATATATACAAACGAGGGTATTAGTAAAAACGATAACACTGTTTCTGTATGTTATTTCCACTCTCAGAAGGTTGATGATAGTAATTTTATTACGTTTACAAGTGATTGATTATACTTAGAGACATCATGGATCATGGTTGTTACTCTAGGCTACTGGGCCATTTGGAGGACAGCTGTGGATTCCACTTACCCCTCAGGGTACCACAGTCTTAACACTATATCTCAATTAGAAGCTGGCTTACAAGCCCAACTAAGTACGATAGAACATACATATCCGATCCGCATATCCCTATTATCTCAATACTAATTCATTACTAGTCTATTTTATCATACATTCCCATTATCTTCTTATTCTTACTAAATTAAGACAACCTGACAGTTGTACCATAATCACAAATACATGTCCTCCATTCTTTATCCTAAACTAGGGATTCTGTCACCTACATTAAACCTTGACTATACTATTATAAGAACACATATCAATCTAATCCTAGTCGTTCGCTAAAGTACACTGACAATAACAACGTAAACTCATAACATAGTTCCTGCACCATCATATTCTTACCGTATTTTCAACCACACGTATAAGCGTGTAGATTAATATATCGAATAACCTGCAATACACCAAGTGTGTCTTTTCAACAATATCCTCAAGCATCTTACATGACCTTTAATCTATTATGAACTCAAATATATTTTTTTTGTTTCACAAGTACACCGGTGGGTTAGACCTTATTCTATATACTTGAAGTAAGGTAGCCTATATATTACCTAACCCATTATCTTATCTAAATCCTAATTCTCCTTTTTTAAGCTGATGCTAGCTCTCTTTTTCTACAAGGTTAAGTTCTCTCAAAGAATTGAAACTTATCAAGGTGTAATCGAACTTTAACCATTTCTACAATTCACAATCATAACAAAAATTCAATTGTGACTGCAATTAAAGGTAATCATAGACCCTTTTATATATATGAAAACTAGAATACAAAGGGAGGTCATGAATGGCTGTATGAATAGTATTTTCTATAGGAATTCGGCAAGAGTTTGCCTATGCATATAAGCTGCCCTACCTGCACAAGAAAACCAAGACAGTCCCAATACCAAATAAAACACAACGTGTTACTGTTTCATCGCTATTCACACAAACACAAGCAATTCCTAGCAGATAGAGGTATTCTACCATACAGTTTGAATCTAGTAAGCACACGAATTCATTTTCTTATAGATCGGTCATAATTAAGTAAATCATGGATCGTGGTCATGATATCCACCGTACACTTCAATATATGTATACAATGGTCATTCACCCATACCGGGTTCCTCAGACCAACAGGATAAATAGTTCTACCATGGGTTGCACGTACTCAAGGACGCCATGGAGAACAGCTGCTTCCTACCATGGGCTCAACATACCCCTTGGGCACCATGGTTTTTATTATCATTTTTTCATTGCTGTGGGTTCAACATACCCCGAAGGGCACCACAATCTTATTATCAATCCGGAGCTGCTGTGGGGTCAACATACCTCGAAAGGCACCACAGTCTTATTATAATGATATTGCTTCATCCTGCATGGCTTTACTAGTGTAATAGAAAAACTACCAATCCATAATTATCCTAATTATACCAATTATCCATACAGATTTATTCTTAGTCGACTTAATCGTGACAAAATGATCATTTTGCCTACATTTTAAAATGTACGTTCATAATTTCATAATAGGTAATATAATTACCTATGAACACATTTATTAGTCCTTATCTTCTAAAAGGACTTCATACGTATGAATTTATCGTAAGGTTAGCAATACTAAGTCATGAAAATATATTCCACTCTGGCATATAAATACACCATAAAATAATCAAGATAAAACACAGAAATATGTTACAATCCAAACACATGAATACACTATATCACTATTAATACAAATTCACATAAACGAATTTTAATCGGTTATCATATATTGCGTCATTACACGCAATCCCAACATGTCATCACAAGTCAAACTATACCCATTATCTTACTACGACACAATAATTATAACATACTAACGTATACACACGTCCATTCGGATAGTATTGCAAAACATCAAGTGCAATATCTACTCAATCATTCGATCACAAGGGCATAATTATGTATGTATATACAAGCGCACCTACCATATAAATATATATATATATATACAAATATGGGACATACAATACTGTATAAGTATTTTAGAATACCTAATGTAGTACTGCAGGTCGACGGTAATGGCATTACGCCTATAACAATATATATATATATATACATATTTAACACACGGATATTAACACTTTTAATTGCACAATCATGCCCATTCCCCGTCAATGAGACCTTTTTACAATTTAAACCATTATTATGATACACATTCATGCAATTATAAACATTATAAATATTAAAATCTATTTTTTCACAATTTAAATATCATATTATCTTACCTCCGGGCACCCGGTGCCTATACGAATGATGAAAAGCTATCCCAGAAAGGGTATATACGTTCAAAATACTCCTTCGTACACAACGGGTATCTCCTCAAAAAACGTGCAAGTTACTGTTTATGAGCACTATTCACAAATACTATTTAAGCCACAAAATTTCGGTTTTCGTTTCACGAACGGAACATACCATCGCGATTCTTGCGATGTCAGGATACTGTCCATGGTGTCCATATGCCACAAAACACAAATTGAAGTATTCAAAATCACTAAACATCCTAAAATTTCAGATTTCAAGGTACCTACTTTGGACCCTCAAATCATCATCGAAACTCATTCCAAATTGAGATCTAAATATACCGCATCGAAGTACAAGTGTCAGAGAGCACACTGATCGGTTCAGATTCCATCAGAGTTACATCAATCGCCAAAAATCTTGCCAGAAAGACAGCTCTTCGATTAGCCATCCCTCGCCGGAATCCAGTGACCAAATGCCGGAACTGAGCACACCACCGTGAAGTGGGCGACAAGACGGTGCCAGACGCGCCGAAGGTGTCGGTCAACTCGCCGTGAATCACCAGTCAAAGTTCATGTCAGCGAGACTTCGGGTGGCGCATGAGGACGCGTGGCAACGGCGATGGGGGCGGGGTTGGCGGCACTACACTCGCAACGGCCCGACGGTCCTCCACTCGCCAACGGTGAGGTGATCTGAGGTCCGATGACAAAAGTCACTGTTCACAGAAGAGAGAGTCATGGGGAGGAGAGAGAGAGAAGAAAGAGAAAAGGGGGGAAAAAGTGAGGTCGTATTGTCGGGTTTCCTGACCCGTCCCGCTTATATAGTCGTGCATGCACGACGAAAAATTACAGTTTTCCACTTTAGTCGTTAAATTTCTGATACCGGTAATAAAATACTGTATTTTTCGCTCATACAGTACACTATCCCGAATACCGGCCAACTCCCTCTCTTATCAAAACTCTCGAAAATACTGTATTATAACTCCATGACAGGATTTTAAGAGTATAGAAATTTCAAGATGTTACAATTGTGTTGCAATGTTCCTAGAGGAGTCCATTTTGAAATGATGCCATGTTCTTTAAGATAACCTTGAAACTCATAACTTAAGTATTATCTACATTAATTAGATTCTCACGAGTATATAACAGTTGTTACATGCTCGAATTTATGATTTAGGGCGTGACACTTAAGTCTAGATAAACTAATCTAGTTAATTTATAGTTAACCCTTTAATCAAAAAACTAATTTTGATAAATCAAGAATGGCATATAGCAATACATCATGACCTTTAATTAAGAAAGAATACTAATTTGAGTAAAATCTATTCCATATACGATTATCGTATGATTTAATGCTTTCTCCTCATACATATCCAACCTATGATTCTAGGATATGAAAAATATTTATTTTATTGAATCATGGTCATTAAAAACTTTTTGACTTAAGTTGATAATATAATTTTAGAGTTTATAAAACTCTTTTCATAACTTATCATGGCTATAGACTTATATTATTACTTATATCAAAATGGTACTATTTGGAATATCGACTCTATGTTATCTAGAGTAGGGAATTCTTTATTGATCTCTCACAATCTTTATGTGCTTTTTATCTTGCCTAATCATTACCCTATACACAATCTTGCTATAGATGAAGGTGTAATGTCAAAGCATATATAATCTACATATATGATATCATAAAGACCTCAAGTCTAAAAATCATTCATATTATTGTAACTCAGAAAAATTTTATGTATATATATATATATATATATATATATGTAGATAACACTCCATATGAGTTCTTAAGTGGGTCAGTTTGATGTACTTACTCTCTAACAATTATCCATATATTAGATTAAATGAACATCTTCATTAATAGTTTATAAGCTCAGCTAGCTTCCTTCTATAAAGAAGCAAACTAACATATGCAGATCTAAGTTGAATTTGTTAATGTTTTGATGTTGATAATCCTATAATCGGAAACATTTAAGAATAACAAGAGCTCATAAATTTAAGTTAATTCATTTTATTGTTATTCTAAAGACTTTATTTAATAAGTAGTCAACATTTATTATAGACAATTTATAAATAAAATACTAATTTTAATAATAATATATAATTATATATTTGTCCCTATTGGATCTAGGGCACATAACCAACATATATTATTAAGAAAAAAAAAATTTAACAATAATAATAAATAAGGATTTCTTTCATTAATACATATACCAATTTTAATATACTAATTATTTAATTTCTTCTTTCCATAAAATTTAATGTAAGAAGAACTTGACTTTATTTCTCTAAGTCATGAATTTTGGTTTATAATATTTCTTCTTGTTGCAACAATTTGTTATGTCAATTAAGGAATATTCTATCCAGTTTAATGTTTTTGCGAGCTTTGCACCAGAGATGATGAGCACCCAAGTGATGTAGCGAAATAAATTTCTTTAGGGATTAAGATCAAATATAGTCGCATATGTGATGACTGGTCTGCAACCTCCACAAACTTATGGTGAGGCATTGGATAGGGTTTTGAGGATAGAGGTCTATACGAATATGGTGCTACAGAAAGTACTGCAGACAATAGTAGCAGTACCAGTTAGACCATCTCAAGCTAGTGTACCGTAGAGTGGCGGATCCTCAAGACAGAGTTTTTAGGGTAGGAAATGATTCCTACCCTGAAGTAGTTAAAAATCAGGACGAAATAAGAAATAGAAGATAACTGGTTTATTTGGTCCGTCACAGAAGGGTTCTCCACTGTGTCAGAGGTGTAACATATTTCATGTAGGCGAGTGCCCATATGGGAGCCAACAGGTAATATTTTATAAGTGTGGAAAGCCGGGCCATATTAATAGGGACTGTCAGGTTCAGATAGGTCAAATCGTAGTACCCCCTCCAGCACAGCCAATTTCAGCCCCACCCTTCAGAGTGTAAGTGGATCTTAGGCACAAGTGTTCGCTATAGCCTAAAGTCAAGCCAAAGCCAGCCCATCAGCAGTAACTGGTTAGTTCTTATTTCATTCTACTCCTCTGTATGCTTTGATAGATTCTGGGAGTACTCATTCATTTATTGCATTCATTGTAATTGAGAGAATGAGTTTAGAACCCATTGAGCCACTGTATCCTATCAAAGTAGAAATGCCTAATAGGGAGTTGGTAGAGATTGAAATAATTCTACCAAATGAGCACATTGTTATCCAAAAGAGAGAGTTAAATGTAAACTTGATTGTATTGCACATGCTTGATTTTGACATTATCTTAAGCATGGATTTCCTATAAAAATATAACGTGCAAATTGATTATAGAAAGAAATGAGCTCAATTTTAGTTAAAGAATGGTGATAAATTCAGTTTCAATGGGGGCCGACAGCTTAGCATGATGCTTAGTAGTATGCAAGCTAAGTGTATGTTAAGGAGAAAATGTATAGGGCACCTAGTTCATGTAGTGCACGATAGTATGGTATTAAGCCTAAGGATAGCAGATATTCTTGTAGTACTCAAGTTTCCTAATGTATTCCCTAAAGAGCTACCTGATTTGGCTCCAAAGAGGGAATTGAAGTTTGGTATTGAGTTAAAGTTGGGGACGACGCTGATTTCGAAGGCCCCATACCGTATGGCACCGATAGAATTGCAAGAGTTGAAGAAGTAACTTTAAGAGTTACTGGATAGGGAATTCATCAGATTGAGCCATTTTCTTTAGAGAGTACCGATTCTGTTTGTTAAGAAGAAGGATGGGTTGTTACGAATGTGTCTTGATTATCGGGAGTTGAATAAGATGATTATGAAGAATAAGTATCCGCTACCACGTATCGACGATATTTTCGATCAGCTAAGAGAAGTTGTAATGTTTTAGAAGATAGATTTAATATTAACGTACCATTATGTGAGAGTAGCAGAGAATGATATACCCAAGATTGCTTTCAAGACCCGATATGGGCATTATGAGTTCATGGTAATATTATTTAGAGTGACTAATGCCCCAGCAACTTTTATGGATTTGATGAATCGGGTATTTCACAATTGCTTAGATAGATTTCTAGTGGTATTCATTAACGATATTTTGGTGTATTTTCGATCTCAGGAGAAGCATGAGCAACATCTCAAGTTTGTGCTATAACAGTTGCAAGAGAAACAACTGTATGCCAAACTTTTAATTGGATCAGGTGGTATTTCTAGGTCATGTGGTGTCTCATGAAGGCATTTCAGTAGGCCTCAATAAGGTAGAGGCAATACTTGAGTGGCAGAGGCCGAAGACCACCAAGGAAATGTGGAGTTTTCTAGGTTTGGTCAGATATTACAGGAGATTTGTATGAGAATTTGCGAGAATTGCTCGACCACTTATAGAGCTAACGAGACCTGAGGTAATGTTTTAGTGGATTGATACTTGTAAAGAAAGTTTTCAAGACCTAAAAAAGCAGCTGATGACTACTTCCATCCTGGTTTTACCGGAAGAGGGAGTGGAATATGATTTGTATTGTAATGCTTCATATCATGGTTAGGCACTGTATTGATGTAGCATGGAAGAGTGATAGTATATACCTCACGACAGTTGAAAGATTATGAGACACGCTACCCTATGCATGATTTGAAGTTAGCAGTTGTAATTTTCGCACTAAAGATTTGGATATTTAGCATATTTATTTCTTATGTATTATGACATTATTGATTTATATATCATTTGTTATTATATTATTACATATCTGTATATTTAATAAATGTAATAATACTCTTAGAATAGTAAATTTAATTATTCGAATATTATTCTTAAATATCTTTAGTCAAACATTATTGTGAATATAGTAACAATAATGTATAGAGACTAGTATCTGTAGTGATTGATGGTAACATATTATGTGATATGATATGAAATATTAGCTCAACACATAAGTACAAATTAGTGAATTAATACATTATGTTGACTCGCTATGAGAATACTGCATGGATCATTATATGAGTGTCACAAATAATTCTTCATAATGACAATGGTGTATGTAATCTTTGGACCTGAGATTATTATAGTTCTTAACATTAAGAATAACATATTTTAATATTTTCAAACGTCATCTGTAATAAGATAAAATTTATTCTTTTTATATAATGTAACTATAAAAACGTATAATCATGCTCAAATGAGTCAATATATGATATTGATTTCATTTGTTTGAATAAGACAGCTTTATATCACGGGCTGGACCATTACCTTCTCCCCAAAAGTCATGTCCAATAGAGTGTGCAGAACCTATCTTTATAAAGCCTAAGAATTCTTCTTTTCTATTCAATATAGAATTGTATTACATTCTTCCCTACCCAATCCTATGATGCGCTCATCACAGTGGGGCTCTTTACATGCCAGTTTTATTTTACCTAGAAACTTATGAACACTTAATGGACATGTTCGATATGCGTAGGTGCTTGGCTAAGATATTGAAATCGAGATGGGCTTAACTTGATTACCACTTGTCATGGGCTAGGCCATTAATAAAGTGTGCAAAACCCACCCTTATAAAACTTAAAAATTTTCCTTTCTTATTCAATATGGGATTGTGTTATAACCTACCTCCTAGTTTGAGAGCTCGTTGACCCTTGATTTAAGAGCGTCAAGGCGATCTAGCACATTACCCATTGTTAGATTAAACTTGGCTAATCTTACTTTGACAGAGCGTAATGCATCAATGGATAATGAGCGGTCCTTGAATGGGTTCTACTTCTTATCACAGCTACGCTCCTCCTGCGGTACCTCAATGACGTTACTTGGTTCCGCCTTCTTGTTTAATATAATAAGAATTATGCTTGATACAACTCCGAATTATCCCCACAATTTTTGCTTTGATGCCACATAGCACGGGACGTTAGATTTTTACTGAACCCATTCAACGTTTAATTAATATCAAACTTTCACTACTATACTAAACAAGCTTTAATCGTTACATGAAAGATTGTTTTGAGCACGTTAAGATATATAGGAGACTAATAAAAACAAGAAATTTAGAGAATTGTAAAAGAACTTGAAAAAGAATGTTTGAATTAAATAAAAGAATTACCAGACTACAAAACTTTACAACTTTTTAACACTACTTGTGTTTACAACTTTGGTGAATAGTTTGATCAAAGAAATTGAGACATATTTATAGTTAGAGATGGGTGAAATGAATTGTTAGAATTTACTCTACAAATGTTAATTGAATGGTCAAGATTTATTCTACAATTTTCATGTAAATGAGAAGGAAAATTCAAACTCAAATGTTTGAAAAATCCCCCAATTGTTCCTTCTAATTACTAGATATTTTTATACTTTGCGCCTTTTAGAAGTTGTGCTTATTTTAAAGAACTTTGGATTTATTTTTGTGCCATATATATGGCCTATTTTAAGCTGATTTTCTTCCTTTGTTTTAGCATATAACCTGTATTCTGTGACATGGCGCTACCGAAATAAAAGATAAGTTCCATGGCGTCTTTAACTCTTTCATTGTATCCATAAACTATGCTATGAAGCACAAATGAGTGCTTTCAATGAAAGGTTAGATGCTGTAAAACAAGACCTTACCATATGCAAGGCTGCAATAGTTACTAAGGCTACAGCAAGTGGCGCATCAAAAGTTCAAGTTCCCAACCTGCTAAAGTATAGAGGTAAGCATGACTCTAAGAAAATAGAGAATTTTTTTTGAATGATGGAGCATTATCTAGATGCGGTGAACATAAATAACGACGCCATCAAAATCAACACGTGCATCCTCTACTTCGAGTATGCTGCAACATTATAGTGAAGACATTGCCATACTGATCTATAAAGGGGTTGTGCATCATTGATACTTGGGACGTATTTAAGACAGATTTCAAAAAGCAATTATAACTAGAAAATACAGAGGTGGCGATGAGGAAACTTCATGAGCTTAAGTAGTAAGGGTTAATCAAAGACTATATTAGGGAACGCAACTCCTTAATCGAAATACCCCATATGCTTGAGAAGATTCGGTTGCTATTCTTCTTAGACAAACTCCAATCATGGGTGGAGCAAGAATTCGAGTGACAAAATATCCAAGACTTTACTTCAGTAATAGTAGCAACCAAGATAGCAACGAAGCTTGATCTGGCAAGACGCTCAAATACGTTAAGACTAGAATCAATGGCATAAGTTTCAAGGAATGATTGTGGCACTAACCAATGCTTGATCGCCAAAAGTCTTTCACAACAATTAAGCTTAGTGCACGTTAAGGAACAGGGATAGGTGAAAGTTGTTGATTAACCTCTTCGGCCAATTTATAGAATTGCTCGAAACATGCCAATGCAAATTAGGCCATGGCAAGGCGTGATTAACTTAATCATTATCCTGATGAGTGAATTTAACACAGTGTTAGGCAACAAGTTCATCGATAACATATTGCCCTACACCTTCACAAATGATAGGTGCATGGAATTCAATGACGCGAGAAAGCTTCATAAGGTGTCGATTGAGCGGAGATACATTAGTGTTAGAGTATTATCCATACTACAAGTTACCAAGAGTCAAAAAAGAAGAAGATACCTACCTCACCATGCTAAAGGAATATGAAACTTCCACAACCACTCTCGACATCTCGAAGGAAGTGCAAAGCATTCTCTGAGAGAATAGCGACGTGATGCCTCTGGAGCTGTCGAAAAAACTTCCACCAAGGCATGAGGTGAACCATGAAATCAAGCTCAACTCTAATGTTAAACCTCCGGCTATAAAACACACCACCCGAACTCGAGGAACTCTAGAAGCAACTTAGAGAAAGCTACTAGAAATGGGATTCATAAGGCCTTCGAAAGCACCATTCGGAGTACCTATCTTGTTCCAATGTAAGAATGATGAAAGTTTACGAATGTGCATTAACTACCGAACGCTAAAGAAAGTAGCGATCAAGAACTGCTATCTAATTTCTCTCGTGAATGACCTATTCGATCACCTTAGAAATGCTAAATGATTTTTTAAGCTCATTCTAAGGTTCGGATATTAACAAGTGTACATCACCGAAGAAGATTTGAAGACAACACGTGTAACCAGGTGCGGATTATATAAGTTTCTATTCATATCTTTTGATCTTGCCAACGCACCTACCACTTTCTACACCTTCATGAATAAGATTTTTCACATGTTTCTTGACAAGTTCATAGTGATATACTTGGACGATATTGTGGTCTATAGTGAGAGCTCAAGAAGCATGTGGAACACTTAAAACTAGTCTTCCAAGCCCTACGATATAAGGTTACGTAAAGAAAGAAAAGTGCTCTTTCGTTCAACAAGATGTGATGTTCTTAAACCATAAGATAATGGGTAGACAGATACATATAGATACGGTCAAAGTACGTGCCATCCAAGAATGGAAACCCCCTACCATTGTGATAGAGTTAAGATCATTTCTTACCCTAATTAATTACTATCGACTCTTCATTCAAGAGTATTCCACTCTAGCAACGCCCTCGACTAATTTGCTTATGAAGGAAATATGGGAATGGTTGCTAACATGTCAAGTAGCCTTCAAAAATGTTAAACAAGCTGTGATGGAAGAGCCGGTTCTCTCGATGCTTGACTGTTCTAAACCATTCGAGGTACACATGAATGCATTAGATTTCACTATTGAGGGTGTGCTTACGTAGGATAGACACCCCATTACTTATGAGAGCTACAAACTAAATAACACGAAATAAAAATATCTCATGTATGACAAAGAAATGGCAACGATCATCCACTACTTGCGGATATGATGGCATTACTTATTTGGAAGTCGGTTTATAATCAAAACTGCTAATGTGGCAATAAGTTATTTCCAAAATTAGAAGAAACTTAGCCTTAAACAAGCACAATGGAAAAACTTCTTGATATAATTCAATTATGTGAAGTACAAAGCCAAACTAGCAAATGTCGTGGCCAACACATTTGATCATAAAGCAGAGTTTACCAACATCAGTCAGTGTGAACGCAACATCACAGAGCACATAAAGAAAGGCTTGACCAATGATCAATTTGCCAAGAGCCTTATAAAGCTTGCCAAATAAGGCAAGACAAGATGATTTTAGAAGCGTGATGACATTCTTTACATTGTCGATAATCACCTATACATTCCTAAGTAGGAAAGCTTACGAAGGGAATTGATGAAAGAGTGCCAAGATTTCAAATATGTTAAGCATCCAAAATCTTATCACACTATAGCCTTACTTGGAGATCTCTACTATTAACCGCAAATGAAAAATGATGTAGAGGCATACGTGAAGACTTACCTCGTATGCCAACAACATAAGGTTTTGCATAGATACCCAGCAGGTTTGCTAAAACCTCTTCCCATCCCCGAGCATCTATGGAAGTGCATCACATTGGACTTCATCTCTGTGTTTCCAACTTTTGAAAGATGCGAGCTTATCTTGGTTGTAGTGGACAAACTATCATAATATGACACTTTCATTTTAGCTCTACGAGCTTCCAATGCCGAGGAAGCAGCACACTTATTCTTCAAGTATGTTATGAAGTATTAAAGTTTGCCTTGCAGCATCATTAGTGATAGAGATCTAAGATTCACTAGAAGATTTTGAAGAGAATTATTCAAACTTATGACCTTAGATCTCCACTTCTCTACAAGTTTCTACCCATAAACTAACGACCAAATAGAACGAGTAAACGCATTGTTGGAGATATACCTACGACAATTTATGAGTGCCGCTCAATGCGATTAGGTGAAATTGATGGAGGTGGACTAATTCTTTTACAATCTACAGCGAAGCAAAGCCACTCAATATAGTCCTTTCGAGATCGTAATGGGCCGACAACCTTTAACGCTATAGGCAATGACAAAGGGGTAGATGGATTCTAATCCTCCTGCCTACAAATAGATCAAAGGTTGACAAGAGCATATCAATGTGGTAAAAGTTTACTTAGATAAAGTGTCCAAAATAATAAAAAAAATAGGCAGACAATAGTCGAAGATAATTGGAGTTTCAAGTTAGAGACCTTGTTTATGTGAAGTTACCACTTCCACAGTTTAAGGTGCTACACCAAGTACATTCGGGATTGGTACGCAAGTACAAAAGGTTTTTTTCTATCCTTGCTAAAGTCGGAAAGGTTTTATACAGATTAAAGTTTTCATAAAAGTTAAGGATCCATCCGGTCTTTCATGTGAGTTATTTAAAGTCATATCATGTAGATGCGGAAGACACAAGTTGCGATGAGTTACATAAAGTGCTGCTCACCAACCTAACCTCCTTTGATCGTCAAGCTGAAAAAATTTTCGCAAATTGACTCATGCAGAAAAGTGAAGTCTCCAACTACATAGAGTACTTAATCAAATGAAAGAATTTGCCAAGCCATCAAGCAAGTTGGGAGAAAAAGGAAGACCTGTGGCAATTTTGCAACGCCATTAAAGCATACAAGCAAAGGAAACTTAACGAAGG
The DNA here is from genome assembly GCA_032402905.1 of Khaya senegalensis. NCBI lineage: Eukaryota > Viridiplantae > Streptophyta > Magnoliopsida > Sapindales > Meliaceae > Khaya > Khaya senegalensis. The sequence goes on along the minus strand of CP135551.1, from coordinate 4,573,016 downwards.
CATTAACGACTTTAGTAGGGGAGTATGTCACAGAACACGAGCTATGTACTAAAACAAAAGTAGAAAACTAGTTTAAAGCAGCTTACATATATGGCATAAAAATAAGCCCAAAGTTCCCTAAAACAAGTACTACTTATAAAAGAATCAAAGTATAAAAATATCAAACAATTAGAGAGAATAATTAGAGGAATTTTACAAACATTTGGTTCAAATTTTTTCTCCCATTTATATAAAAATTGTAGAATAAATCTTAACTATCCAAAATGGCCTTTATAGAGTAAATCTTAGCCATTCATTTTACCCATCCCTAATTATAAATAGGTTTCACTTCTTTTGGTCAAACTATCGACCAAAGTTGTAAACACAAGTAATTTTAAAGAATTATAAAGTTTTGTAGTTTTGTAATTTTTTCATTTAATTCAAACATTCTTCTTTAAGTTCTCTTACAATTCTCTAAATCTCTTACTTTCTCTAGTCTTCTAAAAATTCTAGTGTACTCAAAACAATCTTCCACACAACGATTAAAACTTGTTTAATGTAATAACGAAAGTTTGACACTAACTAAGCGCTACATGAATTCAGCAAAAACCTAACATCCCCATGACATTTAAGATAAGGTTACTTTAGAAAAATATTTCCCTTCTCTTTTAAAAGTTCAATACTTGTATTTTCATACTCTACTCTTAATAGCATACAAACCATTCATAAGACAATACTTCTCATTCAAACATCAACAATACTTTTTCAAGAAAATTACTTGATCATTTCAATGTCTTAGATATTATTGCTTAAGACCTTAAGACTATGAGTATCTTTTAACCACTTTACAAAATCATTTTGCTTCCAATTGGGGTTTAGTTCTTTCATTTTGCACTCAACACAAATAATTTCGATCAATTGAGTTCGTATATTAACTTTAAGTGGCATGATTAATTTGTTATAGAAAAAGGAATATGTATCACTTATAAAATTAGATAAGACTACATCCCAACATCTTGGCTGGATATCAAATTTCTCTATTATCTTATATAAAATTACCATGTACCAATAGAAGTTGTCATATCAAGGCTGATAATTACATAATTGAAGATGCATGGATGATCCTAATCTTTAGCATCTGACCTAAAGTTAATTCAACCAAATAGGATCAAAACGTCTCATCCACACATTTAACTTTTTTAGTTTTAATGCGTCCGCACATCCACGAAGGAATTCTTCAAACAAGACAAAAAGCATCTAAAATATGATCGATTACAATGTTCAGCAGCTTAGTTTACATGGAGCTTTGACATCTCTTATGTTCTTAGCTTTAGATTTTTTTAGACAGACTGAGGCACGAAAAAGAATCAAATTCAGCACAAATTGAACAACCACAGCAAAGACATTCCCTGATTTGGCAATGTTAACACCATCTAAGTGGGTACTAAATATAATGTTACTCTTCAAAAGCATCAAAGCTAACAATCAGAAAAGAATAAAATCATTCAATAGAATTTGTTCAGCTATGGTAACATAATTCTCTTATTCGTCATATATTTACCTAGAAAATAAAAGGCAATCAATTAAAGATGACATCCATGCTTTATTGACATAACTGGGAACCATCAATCTACAGTCCTCACAAATTGGAAGTAGCTGTCACAAATCGTTGCAGTATCATATAGTTGCTCAATAGAATATACATGAAATCTGAGCCAAGCCTACAAGCTCTAATAGCATCAACCAGTCATCTGTTCCAATTACTAAATAGTTTGATGTCCTCAAGGAACAACAGGAATGCACAGCATGAACAACTTACAAGGACCTTGTCAGGTCCAGCACACTTCGAACTTGAATCGCAGAGCCAGAAGCATCAAACCTGTAAATATATAATGTCTATTTTTGTTAGTTGTTAGTAGAACTTACCAAATGATGCACAAAATTTAAATCCCTTGAATAGCAAATGGGAGGGAGGGAAGGAGGGAGAGAAGGAAAGAGAGAGAGGCCTGTGTGTTCTAGCTTCTCAGACGGATTTGCCAAAATTGGGAAAACAAACATCAAAATAAACAGATGTAAAAGGATTAAACCTGTGAATTTCGGAGCCTAAAACATGGATCGTAATCATCTTTCAAGAGAAACCAAAGGACTTTATCAATCATCCCAAGCACTGTCTGCTGCACCCTCCCTTTTCATGTTTGAAGGTGCAATCATGAACCTATACTTGTCTTCAATGTTAATTGAAGGTCCTGTCATAGAGAGGTTGGACATAGCAACTTTTGCCCCTTTTCGTGCAGCTGCAGCTTCTTTCTCCTTCCTTCTAGCAACCTAAAAGTAAATAGCACCAAGCTTTACTGAACATGAAAGAGGTAACTAAAAGTGAAAAACCCATCTAGGTTGAAACTCTATAAGTAATTATCCTACTTTATCCGCCACTTGGCATAAGGCAAAGTAGAAATGAAAACAAAGAGGAAATCCAGCAGCCAAAGGCACAGCGAAGGATTGGTTTACCTGAAAAATAATTATTATACAAAAAATCTGTACCTTTCCAGTTGCAAATTCCACAGCATTTCCAGATTCAGCATCGACCATTGCTTTCTTTATTTGAGCCACAAGGAACTAGAATATGAAGCCATGCCAACAAAAAAATTGAAGTGTCATTTCCAAACATGGCCGGAAGAATAGGGAATTTAAATACAAAAATGAAAAAAGGTGAAACAGAGCACCATATCACGATCTGTATAAAATGAAGTAGCTTGGCCCATTGATCCAGCACGTCCAGTTCTTCCAATCCGGTGTACATAATCTTCCATGGTCTATAATTGAGGCAGCCATAACCGAGACTTTAGATTCTTCCCAAAAGAATTTATGGGGACTGAAACTAATAAGATGCTAAAGATCAGAAAGTAAGACTTCATGACCATAAGTAGAGATTTTGGACAAGCGGTGCCCAGAGGCAGATGCTCAACCTAGCTCACCACAAGCAGAAATCTACATCCATGATACTTACATTCAAGATCACGAACAGCCAAATCATGGATTTCTAATTAAACAGAGTTTTGAATTGATAACATTACCATCTATGTCATGTTAGTGGTTGCATATAAAAACAGGTTATCAATAAATGTTCACTTGCAGCCAAAAGTACCTTTGGAAGATCTAGATTAACAACATGAGAAACTCCTGTAACATCCAAACCACGAGATGCCACATCTGTGGCAACCTGCAATGAAGAGGCACAATCATCTCAACATTCAAAGAGTAATCTAATAATTCCAACATTTATGAATGATTAAAATCAGACAATATCAACATGCTCCAAAAATACAATTTTGCTGTACCAATGTCAGCCTTTAAAGAGGGTTATGTCTGAAGTAATAAAAATTAAGTTCTTCAAATAATTAAAACAAAAATGGCATTTAAGGAGAGCCTGGAAGTTACTGAAACACCATTAGAATTATACACCTAAAGGAAATCAATTGGATTCAATGTAATTGGTTTTGCATTCAGACATCACAATTATTATTGTCAATAAGCCTATTAACATAAAAATACAACCTCGTGAAACACAAAACTCTTATCCTAATATCATCAACTTTGCAGATCAATTAGAATCATTTGATAGTCCTTAATGGACTCCAATTAAATTGGTGAATTTCCCTATCAAATATTATATTGAATGAACGAGAGTTATACAAATACCATGAGATATCAAGAGGCTCCTCAAACTTCACCAAAGAATGTACAACATGATGAATGAACATTTTCCAAAAAGACAACATTATACAAAACTATAATGAAGGGGTGCCATATCAAATTACATATTAGCATTCAGATTAGTCATGTTGAAAACATATTTAGAGAAATTATGATGCACCATCCCAATTTAGACAAGAATACCAAAATGTTAGTAGAGCCATTTCTAAAATCACATAGAGCAGACTCCCTTTCACTCTGACAACGGCCACCATGAAGAGCAACTGCTTGTAAGCCTTGTGCTACCAAAGCTTCAGCGACCTCATCACACCTTGTCTGCATGTATTCAGGTATTAAAGATTATACAAGACTTGTCAGATGAAAAAATAATTATCAAAAAAAAAAAAAAAACACCAGGTATTATGAACAAGAGAAAAATTAAGCAACGTCATTTTTCTCACAAATTTCTTTCCTATTATTCCTTGTCCCCTGGCACTAAACTGGGAATTCTAGTAGTCACATGCAAATTAATTTTAGAACCTCTTTTATTCTAATTTTGGTACAAGTCCTGCATATGAACTGCTTCAAAATATTTACGGCTACACTATTAAGATAAGCTTAGAACAGGAGGCCATAAATTCAAGATTATAAACTCATGTTAGTTGGAATTGGTATTTATAGCTAGGGAACTGTCAAGAAAATAAAGCTGGACTATCTGGAAACATATTAATTCATGTGTTTGACTCAGACTGAGGACCAAACAAAATTGTGGTGGAATGAATTCTTCCAGAATAACAAAACACCAATGTCTACAAACAAACTTTTGCAACTTTAAAGCCCAAATTGATGGATATAGAACTCAAGGTACCTTCCTTTCCACAAACACAATAGTTAAAGGGAAGGGATGACCAGATCCTTCAGCCAGTGAAGACTCCTCCACAAGCAAAGTGAGAAGCCGGTCAACCTGCAATAAATTCATGCAATTGGACATTAACATCCAACCAACAACTCTAGCAATAAAAGAATCAAATACATTGAAATACAGAGAGGAAGAATTATTTGAAGTATGCCATCAAAGATAATACGGGCCATTATTGAAGCTAAATACTAATATTGGGACCTTCTTACCTGCTTAAGCTTTTGAGATTAATGGTTTCTAAACATAGAATAAAGCTAAATTCATCAAAAAGTCCGGCATTGAAACCCCGCACCATTTTCAATAAACCATAACAGGCCATCTTTGTGTTTTTATTTGTGCTCTTATTTGATTCCCATTGATTAAATTCAGCTTTGCATTTGAGGTGCTCTGTTTGAGCTTTTATACAAACTTAGTAGACCTGAAGTATAATGCTCTGTTTGCGCTTTTACATGAACTTAGTAGACCTGAACTATCAGCTCAAGTTTTTCCAAATAGTGGCATATTAAAAGATGTTCCATTAGTCACTCAAATCATCTGTTTAGATACAGGTTGATTAGTAACATCCTCATTGCTCCATGTTTATAAATTATGAAAATTAAATTGTCTAAATGTCAATTTAAACCACCATGGTAATGATAAACAGAAGTATGCATGGATAACATACCTTCTCATTATCAGAAACCTTTTCCAAAATCTGAACAACATTTGCTGTAGGGCTGCTTACTTTACCCACCTTAACTTGCACAGGGTCCGTGAGATACTCCTGACATTTGAAGAGAGAAGGTAGTATAAATTATGTGAGAATCATTTATCATAAGTTAATAAAAACACAGAAGAGACTATCATCCCAATGAAAATACTTTATCGCTTTACAGCGTGATATAAAGCCTGAAAATAGATCCCCAAAAGTTTTATTTATTAACACAGAATTTCTAAACTCTGTCAGTAGCAAAATTCTTTGCTTATTTGAATACTAAAGATTTGAAAATCTAAAATTTTTTTAGAAAAGACAACCATATTCTAGATGGGACAAATGCATACTAACAAATATTAAATACACCTCATACTCAGTATTTACATTATCAAAACACTATACTGAACACGCAAAAAAGTGCATAAAGAAATAGGGATTGGAAAAGACGTTTGATCAAACTAACTGATCAACTCATTAAGTGTGGTTCCAATAACAATAATTCGACATCACCAGACAATGCTTAAGCATTTATTTAAGTGACATTTCATAATCATACATTCGTGATGGACAAATTAGTTTTAATAAAATTACAGTAACTAATTTCTCCAAACTAGGATGAATTTCTTAGAACAAAGGTTGTTTAATCAAGCTTCATCTGAAGGTTTCCAAGTACAGAGTTGTTAAAAAAATATTTCCAAGCCATATTAAAACAAAAAAAATCTAAATTTGGGAGGAGAACAGATTTATACCAACATTCATTTGCTTTAGTCCATAGGAAAAGGTCCCAAACATTATCTCAAGGAAATCCTTCAAAATTGACACAATCTAAAGTATAATCACCTGGTTCAAGTGATATTTGAATCAGACAGCAAACTAGCCTTTATTTCATATCTTATTTTGCTCTTCTTTTCTTTGCCTTTTTTTGACATGTGAAATCCCTCAACCTTTGTATGCTTACTGACTTTAAACTAGATAGCATTGCCAGACACAATAACCTTGGTAGTTAGGAAACTTCTGGGATATAATGCCAGGAAGGCAGCCCCAAGCAGTTTTGAAGCCCTGACATCTTGGTTGAATCCAAGGATCTTAACCACTCAACCCTGCCTCTGGGGTTCTCTGATTTAAGTGAATCAAAATCTCGCATTCAGACTATTGACACAACTTAAATATAATCAAACTGTGGACCCATAATGAGATGGATTTCTTAGAACATAGGTTGTATAATCAAGCTTCATCTGAAGGATTCTAAATACAAAGTTGTTAAGAGAATATTCCCAAGTTGTATTGCATAAATCTAAACTCAGGAGAAGAGCAAATTTGTACCAATATTCATATGCTTTTAGTCCTATAGGACAAGGTCCAAACATTATCTCAAGGACAACCTTAAAGTACAATAACCTTGTTTGAGTGGTGTGAATCAGATAGCAAAACTGGCCTTCAATTCATAACTGAGTTTGCTTCAATTTTTTTTACACAAAGAAATCCCTCATTTCCTGCTCACCAAATTCTAAATTAGGGATCGCTGTTAGACCCTACAACCTTGGAAGTCAAGAAACTCGTGGGATATTATCCCAAGTAGCTGGCCCAAAGGGGTTTGGAACCCTCGGACTTATCTAATTGTACTTATTTCAAAGGGTTAGTCATCTAATGAAACTTAAATATCAGTTTACACTAGACCTGTGATACATATTAAGCACATATTGATAACATTTCAAGGACTAGCAGTAGTCATTCCCTGCACCATAGCTTTTCCACATTTATTCCCAGATAATGCCACTTATTATGCTTGTAGGAAGAAAAAAAAGAGTTAACAGGAGACCTAACCTGTGCTAATTCTTCAATCTCCACAGGCATGGTTGCACTAAACAACAAAGTTTGATGCTTTTCTGGAAGGTTCCGCATCACCTGAAACAGTGTCAAATGGCGCAATATTACTAGATATAGGAAATAAATGAAGAATACATAAGGATGACATGATATCACATTGTCACCATCAATGGTCGCCCTTAAACACTATATTATAGTTGTTTTAGACACGAAAACATCCATGAACGAGAACAAATGTAGGTTTATCGAGCAATTTTACACAACCAACTGTTGAAAAGTTTCTATATATCAAAAAAAGGCATCAAAAGAACTTATGTCCACATCTCCCTCACATGTTTAACATTTAATTATTCAATTTGAAAAATGTTTTTGGCTTCCGTTTCACTGCAAGCAAAATGGACATAGCCTAGGCCTCATCATTCTTTTCTGAACCACAACATAAGTTGCACCAAAAAGAAATAGGTAAATAACCACGAGAAAAGAGAGCTAAACAGGTTCATGAAATTTAGAAAAAAGAAGTTGACACAAATTACCAAAAGCATTATACTTAAAAAAGAAAGCTTTACACTTGCCACATTGTGTGTGTGAGGCTAAGCATGTGCATTTTAAGAGCAATAATAAGATAGGGAGTCCAATACCTCCCTTATCTGCGGTTCAAACCCCATATCAAGCATTCTATCAGCTTCGTCCAGAACAACAAGCGAAACTCTAGAAAGAGTAGTATTTCCTTGTTGCAAATGATCAAGAAATCTTCCAGGAGTAGCAACGACTATATTGACTCCTCCTCGTAATTCAGACCTCTGACATAGCATTCAGCAACAAAAAGGCACATTAGCATAGATGAAAATAAACTATATTCCATCATCTAACAAAAGATCAAAGCTTCACACCTTTATTCCTGGCTTACAAAGGAATTAAAAAAAATAAAAAATAAAAAATGAGGTTCAAAGAGGTACTTGATTTTACCAAAACCAAAGAAAAAGACATTAGAGAGAAGCAACTTATTAGGAAAACAACAAAACATAAACCGTCATACTTTATTCTATATTCCTATTGCAAGAGACATATAACAAATTTAATACATGGCTAAGGAAACAGTTCCATCACAATTAAAACAAGAGAACTTGACTCTTTTCTGATATCCAAAAATTTATGATCCTTTCTTAAAACTCACCAAGTTCTAAACTCTGAACTATTTCTAGACTCTACAACCTTTGATAGTTAGGAAACTTGTGGGACTCAATATCCCAAGTAGGTGGTCACAAGCATTCAAGCCTATGACCTCTAACCACTCAACTTAACCGTTGGGGTTGAGAATTTAACCAACCATTAGCATAGAAAACAAATTATAATGCCAAATGTAGTCACCTGTTCAGCAATGTTTGTTCCACCCACCACTATTGCAGTTTTGAAGGAATCAAGAGATCGGCAAAAAGCTTTAACCTGCAAAGATACCATATCAACATAATAACAGAAAGAGAGGATTACTAGCAACACCAATATGAGAAGATACAAGTCATAACGTACAGAAATACAATGTACAAGCTGAATATCAGGAATCTTATCAGCAGCATAAATAGCTCTTCGAAGGAACACGCAGAGAATAAAATTAAAGAAAGTGTGGACATGAGTGCTCAAAATTAAGAAGCAAGTCAAAAAGTAACAATAATTAAAGAAACTTGAAAGTTACTGATAGAAGAATACTTTATATCTGTAGAATTAAAAGAGTCTAATTTTGAAGAAGTAAACGTAGATAAAATTTCAGCAGAGTAACACAACCAGCTATTTACAAAGCCAGCACATAAACTTAAAACATTGGTACATTCACGAATTCTGTAGTTGATTCCTACCTCTTTTTCTATTTGTTGGGCAAGCTCTCTGGTAGGAGCTAACACCAATGCCAAGGGTCCATCACCACGCCCAACAGGAGTTTGGGCCAAACAGTGCTGCATATTGACATTAGAGAATGCAGACATGAAAATAAAATGACTAGCAATTGTGGGGCATATCTTGAAGCTGTTAACACAAAATAAGACCCCAAAATAAAAAATAAAAATAAACACACACACACACACACAAAACAAATAAAATTGTGTCTTAGGACCTGTATCATAGGAATGGTAAATGCAGCAGTTTTGCCACTACCAGTTTCAGCGCAACCCAACAGATCCCTTCCACTGAGAGCTACAGGCATAGCCTGAGCCTGAATAGAGGTTGGCATCATATATTCATGAAATTCAATATCCTTCATGATACTTGAGTGCAAACACTAGACATAAGAGAGAATCCAAAATTTTCGTCAGCTCACGCGGAAAGTTACCTATTAAACAAGAATATAATCCCACTGAAGAAGTTCCAAGATTATACCATGTCAGTAAAAGATTCAATGGGTGCAGGAGCAGGAACAGAGCCTGAAGCAACAGTAACATCAACATTAAGCCGTGAACGAACCTCTTCAATCTGTGTAAAATGCACCTCATCAAATGCAGTTTCACAATATCAGGTAGCACTTGTTTGTGAAAATGCAATTCGCAATTAATCATTGCTCATCCAAAAAATTAAAAATAACAGCAAGTAGTGGCAAGTTCACGATGAACATTAACTTCTTTTACTTCTGAGATTTTATTAAAGCATTAAGCTCAGAAAATACTCTTATAACATTTTACAATTTTCAAAATTCATTTCCTATATAATAAATTAATAATAACCATATTTTATTCAACAAAACTTCTTTTTAACAAGCTTCAGCTATGATATTCATCAACAATCACTGGGACAATCAGATTTTTCCTTTCAAAAAATATAACTATATCACAGTATCAGTGTTATCATATGCAATCTAAACAGCTAAATAATACTTGAATTGAGAAAGGAAGTAGGAAATAGAGCTAAAAATTGCAGAAGAACATATAAACCTAGAATACCAAATGAACCCTTATACCTCCAGAACGTGCAAATCAGTTACCTGCTCAGGTTTCAAGCGGAGAACGCGGTCGGATGGTTTCCAACTATTAAAAACAGGTTCTGGTGAGGGCTGAGCAGCGGAGGTCCGACGACAAGCATTGGAGAAAGTGCCACCAAGAGAATTTGATGAGAAGGAAAGCTTTGTGAGGTCAATGTCTAGGGTTACCACAGAGGAGGAGGAGGAGGGGGAAGAAACTTTGCAGACTGAGTTGAAACTCGATGAGGTTCTCAGATGTGGTGGCACATACGACATCGTTTTTCTCTTTCTTCCTTGTGAGTTAAAGCGAGTTAGAGAATGACTCGGTCTACGAGAGAGGAAGAAAGAATTGGTGCGGTAAATGATAATGTCACATAGACTCGTTGATGCCGTGATCAGTGAGGGATTTTTTAGTCCTTCGCAAACTCGACTCACTGTAAACTCAATCAAACCATGAACAACCTTCGTGTCTCATTTTTCTTTTGATAATTTTCTTAAATAATTAACTGCTAAATACCCGCTGTTCGTCTAAAATTTAAATCAATAGTCATTCTTTTTATTTATTCTTTTTTCAAATATTAATGAATTTAAAATTTATAAAAATTTAAATAAGAAATAATTTAATATATTATATCAAAAAATTTTATATAATAGAAAATAAATTAAATTTATAAAAGTATTTTTATAATTATAATTAAATAATTTATTCATATATGATATTCAAATTTAATATATTATATCTTCAATGATAATTAAATAAATTTTATGAAATGAACAATGAATTCAAATTTTAAAATATTTATAATACTAAAATTAAATAAAAAATAACATTAATTTTTTTATTTGTCATCAGTTAAAAACATTAATTTAACTTTATTTAAATATAATTATTTATTTTTTGTGATAAATTAAAAAATAAATAACCTTAAAATATCTAAACTAAGAAATAGACTTACTGTATTGCCAATGACTAATTATACGATCAATGACTTAATATTTTAACATTGACTTATTATATTGCAACCAATTTACTGTATGGTCCATTACCAATTTTTTGGTAATAAATTGAAAATTAAGTAATCTTAAAATACATGAACCAGAAAAATGATTTATTATATTATCAATGACTAATTGTATTGTAACACCTGGCTTTTCTTCCAAAATCAATCAAGAATGAAGCAAGTATCTCACCACTTGCCCGCTTTATCTAATTAAGTCAGTCAGTCTATTTATAAACCCCTTTGCTTCAATTGAGTTAACAATTGAAAATTGAATTTGAAGAATAAAATTAGAAGCCAAAAGTTGAGAGCCCAAAAAAAAAGAAATAAGAAAAAAAAATAAAAATATAAGTAAAAAGGTATAGATAAAGGTGTATAAAATCGAGTTCGATTTTATTTTTATATAATATTAAAACTTACCCTATTTAATAGAATACTTTATTTTTTTATTCCGATTCTAAAATAAAATATCTTATTTATTAATTATCTTAATTTTATAATTTTAACTCTAAAAAAAATTATTTAAAAATTTTAAATTCATAATATTAAATTATAAAAGTAGTAAAATATAAAAATAAAAAAATTAAATGAATAAAATATAATAAAAATAATTTATCAAAAAAATTGATATACAATAATTTATTTAAAAAATATTATATTATTATTCAATTTAATATTACATATCAAAAAAAAAAAGAAATTTATTTTTTTAATAGTAAAATTATATATTTCACAATATTATATCATGCATATATTTATTTATGATAATTATTAACTTATTCGATAATTTTAAAATAAATATATATACATTACAATTTATTGAATTATTATATAAATAATATAATAAAATAAATTAAATTAAACATTCTAAATATGTTAATTAATTCTTTCTATATAGTCCAACTGATAAAAAGTATTCTCTTAAATAAATTATTTACTGAATCAAATATAAAAATATTTTATGTAAGAATTGCATTTACGTAAATTCAATAATAAATTTTAGTATTATATATTATGTTTGAGTTTGAAGTGTTTATTTAAAATTAATATTTTTATAGTTTTAATAAAAAATTTTACATATTATTATTTCATTAATTGAATAATTTATTGGATATAAATTGGTATTTATTTTATTTTTAAAAAATAAATTAAATAAATAATTTTTAATTTTTAAAATTAAATCAATTCCTAAACTCCTTAGCTCTTCAATTTAGTTTCAGTTCTATGAATTCTGGAATCGAAACTTATCCTAAAAAATTAGTTTTGGTTCGAGTTTTTTTTTTTATTATTCAATTCAATTTTTAGCAGTTCCGGTTAGAACTAAAACCACTGCACACGCCTAATTATAGACAACATGTTTCATAAGTTAAAATACATCCAAAAATTTAGTAAGCAATATAGTTATGAAATTAGAATATTTATATTTTCATATTTACAACACATATTAGATATTGAATCAATCTTAACGGTTAATTTTTAAAAAATATATGTTTTAGAGTAATGTAGTAGTAGAAAATTCAAGAGAGCCTAAAACTACACGAGATTGATAGTTGGGTTGTGAGTGAATACTTTTTAACCATTATATATTTTAGTGCAATAAAATATATTATAATTAAAATTTATATGATTGCATTTGTTCACCCGTATTACTAACTTATAGAAAATGATATTTTTAGATGCTGATATTATATATTTGATGTATAAATTATTTGTAAATATAAATATAATTATAAAATTTTAGCAAGAATGAGAAATCACAAAGTATGATTATGATTGTTTGGACGAAAATACGAGGCCGTTAAATATGATTTTAATATGATTATAAAATTTTAAAAGAAATACGAAGTTATAAGGTATGATTGACTACTTGAATGAGGATATGAGGTCATCAAGTATGGTTTATATTATTTTGCTTGAGCGAAGAATTTTTACAAAGTATGATATGTTTCTTTGGGTACTTATTTGATGCGAATTAATCAATTATACTGTAAAATATATTTAGCATATATAATTAATACTTAATTTATTATGAGTTTAAGTAATTGCATAATTGTTTATGAAAAATAGTTTATTAACAACTAAATTCACTCACAAAGTCGTAAACTCAATGGTTTTACTATTTGTTTCAAATTGTAGAGGATTCGTGCAGTGTATAATTTGATACTTGAGTTTAGGATCATTAATTGCATATTACATGAGTCATCTTATGAGTACATCATGTTTATATTTATATATAAAACAAATGCATATGTGTGTATATAAATTATATATGTATATTATGATGAGGCCTAAAGCCCTAATGGATGTTAACGATGAAGGCTTGAGACCATCTATATTGTTGTTTAAAATTTATTATGTCAGAATTATAAAAGAATAGAAAAGTAGAAAAAACTTGCTTTGTGTTTCAGCCAAAGCTATATAGAGGTATCGAAGAAGGTATTTGATTATGTAAACTATTATTTGACTTATACATATTGCATGCATCATGAAATATTTTATTAATAACAATATCAGTATACATAAAAGTGGGAAGCCTAACATGATACCTATTATAAGTTTGAATTTACTTCTAACTAAGAAAGAGAGAGAAAATAGATGAGTTGATATTGTACCACATATACATGTGTATAAAAAATCAAGTTAATTCTAACATCAATGGCTTATAAGACATATACTAATAAAGAAGACGTAAGTGTGCAACCAATGAATAGATGGACGATGATAAACTAAAATTTCAATATGAAAATAAGAGTATTATAATATATATATATATATATATATATCAATTCATGAAATTTAAGTCATTTATTTATATTTAAACTAGTTATCAAAAAATATTCTCATATAACATCTATGGATGATCCAGAAAATCTAGGCTTACTCAAAATTTTTTTGCTAAAGACATCTCCCAATATGCTTTTGGTAGACATCTCGAAATCCACTAACGAATTATTTCATATAATCATATAAAATTAAATCATTGAATCCATTCATTAGTACTAATCTAGATAGAAAGTATAGTATCAAATACTTATCATATCTGGTGCCCATTTCTTTATCCTCTTGTAGGTGATAAGAAAGAAATAATCACCCTCATACTTTATTTCTCGTAAAGGAGGAAAGTATATATATCAATAAATCATATATCAACATGTATGCACAGACGCACTCACAATCAAATAGTTATACCGAAGTCTCAAATTATGAAATTATAAATATATATCTATATCATATTCATTAATACATACATCTATAGGTAACTACACAATTCTCAAATTATATTTTCTTATAGTCTACTTTTACTTTGACATTTTAAATATATATTTTTAAAAAATTCATAAAACAAACAAATATTTAAATTTATTTTATCAAAATACATTTAAAATAAATTTATATTTATAAAATATTTAATTTATATCATTGAAAAATATTTAAAATGCATCAATTTACTCACTGTTCGTAGAAAGATTGACATTTTCAAATTTAATTACCTTACTGTGTAGGATTTTTGGCTGTTGTATCCCTATTTAGATAAAAATTTATTCACACACAAGGTATTAATATACTATGCTTATTTCTAAATATATAGCCTTTATATAATGCATATATTTCTAGTTAACATTTATTAAGGTATTTAGTAAAAATTTTTTCAACGCGCTGAAACTACATCACATTCATATCACAACATGCTTAGCATCTTTATGCCAATTTATAAAATATATCTCACCGTAATTCATATTATTTTTACAAAGTTGATAGATATTGATTCTTACCTAAATAAATTCCTTCATATTTGTCATCATATCAATTCCAACACAAATTTTTCATACATAAAAATATATTCCAACTTAATATTAAAGTTTTATCTAAAAAGCATGAAATTCCTTAAGATAATTCATACCAACATAACGTTTTAATTTTCTCTAACTGTTATTAAACATATAATATTCAACATAAAAAAAAAAATATCACCATTAAACACCCAAAACAAAATTATAAAATCAATATTTCTTACATTGAAATTCATTTTTGATTTTTCTTCATATTTTTAATCATTTTGGTATTTTAACAATATTTCACCTATATCACTCTTTATCCTCTCATGTTATTCATCATATTTCGTAAATAAATTCTTATTTGACATAAACATGTAATTATCTACATATCCTTAATATAACTTAATTACCAATATACACCAAATTTGGTTGCCAAAGTGTTCTTAACTCAACATTTATTTCAATACTTCCTACATATATATATATATATCACGAAATTTATTCTTTTCTATAATTAAATATAAATTTAAATCTATTTAAACATCAAATTATATTTTTATACATACTCTATTAAATCACTCTTTAATATATATTTATATAAACATTAAAATTCATCATGAAATCAAACTAAAAGCTTATACTTACATATACTAAAATTTTGTATTCCTAAGACTTTAAGATCAATAATTTATAACATGATTCCTATTAATTTCTAACATAATTCTAAATTTAAAATAGAGTTTAAGAACTTTATCAAGATTTTCCTAAATACAAATATACCTCCATAAAATTTTCTCCTTGAATTTCTCCTCAATTGGATTTTAGGCAAAAAATTAAGAAAATTATTGGTGTTGGCTTATTTTTCTTAATTTTTCTAGGCTAAGAAATCTTTCTACAACTTGTGGAAAGCAAAAATTTTTGTTTTGTAAGGATAGAAGTGGCAGCCAAATGGTGGAAGAAAGAGAAGAAATGGTGAATTTGGTAGATAAATGGAGCAATGTATAGAATTGTGTAAAAAAATGGAGATTTTGGGGTTGGACCTAAACTAAATAAATTATGCTCATAATATATTTTACTCATTTAAAATTTATCCTTATCCAAAAGTGAAATTTTAAAAATAGTCCTACCAAAATTTGTATTTTTATTTTTACCCTTAATGACTAATTTATTCACAATTTATAAAAATATTTTTATAAAATTATATTATTATAATCCGAAAGTTTTAACATTTGTACAATACAAATTATAACCAAAATTTATAAAATTTAATACTTAAATATATATATATATACATACATACATACGTACGTACATACATACATACATACATACATATAAGAAATACTAACTATTTTGTGCCTTAATTCTATATCAATTAAAATGCATATGTTCAATGAAATAATTTTATATACATAAAATACTATAACGCATTTTAAATGTATATGAAATGCATATAAAACATATTGAGGATTTAATATGGATTCTACAGATAATATATAAATAATAATAATATAATTTTTTTATTAATTTAATAATAAATTTTATAACTTACAAAATTATTTATCAATAATCTAAATAATAAATATCAGAGTTTTTAAAATGTATTCTTAAAATATTATTGTTGGACTCTTATCTAAAATTTCTAATTTTTGAATTTGGTGATAATTTATTCACAGTATTATAGTCAAAGTTTGATGTTTGAACCTCCAAGTGTTTACTTTATTTATCATGTTTCGTTTCATATGTGCTCTGTTTATTTTAATTGATTATTATTTTAGTAAATATATTTTTTAGATTCGTAAAACTTAAAAATTGAATTATGTGTCATACGAGTGCCAAAAAAAAAAAAAAGAGTTTGTACCCACCCATATTTGAAAGCATTCCGCGAGATCAGTGATCGAACAACCAGCGGACTTAGCTGGGATGCCAGTAGTATTTATGGAATCAAAAATTTATAAACTAATGGATTTAGAAATTTTTATAAATCACTATTATTAATTATATAAATTTTAAATTTATCAAAAATATTTATGGATGTTGTTTGAATTTTAAATTTAAAATAAAAAATAGAAAATTATCCTATCTTCTTTAAATTTAATATTAAAATAAATTTGAGAGATAAGTGAATAAGTCCATTAAAAATAAGAAGGAAAGTGTTGTCCCAAATGTTCATAACTATTATGAAGCGAGCGTGAATTTTGAATCTCATTTTTTTTCTTTATGGCACGTGTGTTACAAAGGAAGTTATTAAGAAAGTTCATAACATTATTATGTCGGCAGGGACAAATAAATAAATGAGCCAAAAGAATTATTATTTGATAGATATGTTCTAATGGCAAGAGAGTTATGAGGTAATAGTCATCACGACACGTAATCAAAAAGAAATTTTGAATCACAATGTATTTGTTTTTTCTTAAATCACAATGCATTTGAACTGAGACAGGGCAGCGATTTGAAGTTGTTCCTTAATTCAAATGTGCAACTGTTAGGTTAGGTTCTTGGACAATCCCATCATGATTGTCTGATGCAAGCCCAACAAATCAAAAATTGAAGAAAAATGTAAAGAAATAAAAGAGCCAAAAAAATAACAAATTAGCATTTAATAGAATCTTTGTAACGGAAAAGTGCAAGGGAGTTACGAGATATGAATCCAAGATTGGAGTGGCATGTAAATTAAGGATTGTGATGTTAATTTTACCCGTAAATCTATTAGTATTTAACTCAAATTAAACAAATTTGATATAAATATGAATACAGATAAATATATATTGAGTTTCCATTAGAGTGATTACGAAAATTCAATTTTTATAAATTATTATTTTATTTTTAAATATATAATTTTATTTAACCTTCAATTTAAATTAAAATTTTTAGCGCTCTTAATTATATTATAGTATTAACTACATATATTAGTAATTTATGAAAGTGTAATAAACAAAAAAAATGAAGAATGACTACTTTAATTTACATATTACTACAGTATATATTTGATTACTCTAAATTTAACTAAGGTGATAACTTCTTTTTTCAAGTTATTAATTTTTTTCTGATTTCAAACTATCACTATTCTACATGCAATGTTTAAATTATTTCATGATAAGGTAAGACTAAAGAAAAAATATAAGTTTGATCATCTAGAACAGTGTAATGTAACTAATAAAATTTAATTAAGGGTTAATTAATTTATCTAAAATAATAATAACTTTATAAAATATCAGAATTTAGATTATAAAATTATATTTTTTTGATATTTTATGTAAGGGATATTTTTTATTTTGAATTAATGTTAAAAAATTATTAATTTAATTATATATGTTAAAATTTTAAATTTGGTATTTTATAGTAATATAAAGTGTAATTGAAAAAAATAATAATAATTTACTAAAAATTTATAAATATTCTCATAAATTTAATAAATATTAAATATTTATTTAAAAGTTTGATATTAAAATTTTATGGTGAATGTCGGTGTAAAAATATTTATCTCAAATTTAATTCTTTATCATTCTTAATATAAATATTATAGTAAGTACTTTGAGGTTGATGTCTTTTACTTTTTTTATTTTTTAAATAATATTAGATAATTTTTTTTGAAGTAAATAATTTTTAAGTCTCTAATGTTGCTTCATTCTATTATTTCATTTTAGATGTTCCAAAAATACTAAAAAATATTTCAATCCTTAGTTACAAGCATCTGTTTAGAAAAAAGTAAAGGAAATATAGTACATCCGAGTAGTATACTGACAAAAGCTGTCATGTTGTATTTATTTGTCAACTCATTTACGTAGTTTTATCTTTTTTAAAAAAATGTCATGTTGTATTTGTTTGTCAACTCATTTACGTAGTTTCATCTTTTTTTAAAAAAAAAATTTGCAGTAATTAATGAATTGAGATATTTTCGAAAAATTTTTAAATTACTGAGTCCACTCCAACTAGTCAGTGCAATGTGTCCAACATTGGAAACTCGACAACCTTTAGTCGTAGCAGAGGGTAGCGTTTCTGCAAGATGTGGAGGGATCTGACAAGAATATTAAGACAAAATATCGATGTGCTCTCTATTATCTTTAAATTTTTATTTTTTATTTTTAAAAAAATATATTACCCAAATTTTCAGTGATACTGAACTTATTAAATAAATATTGATCAAGGGCAGCGTATATGGCAAATAGGTTCTCTCCTCCTCCAAACTTCAAATGATGTTAAGAAGACAAAAATATTCACATCTTATACAATAAAATTGTACACCATAAAATTATTGTCTGAGGAGACAACAGCAGCGATTCGTAAATGAGAGCTACGGAGCAGTGCCGACGATTAATATAGTTTATTTCTATTTTTATTATCTTCAATTGTATCATAATCATATATTAATATTAATAATTAACTTAAAAATTTCAAATAATTTAATTAAATTAATTATATTTTAAATAAATTTAAAAACAAAATTTAATATTTAATTTTTGCATATGAACAATTATATTTAAGAGTTACGTAAATAAATAATAAACTTTTTAATTATATTAATACGTATTAATAATTAATTTTTACAAGTTAATTTAATTTACTAGTGTGTATAATTTTTAAATTTAATTAATAAATTTTTTTAAATTTTAATCACGTTAAATTTATAAATTTTGATATTTTAATCTTTAATATACCAAACATTTTGCTAGTTTGGCCCCTATCTATAACTTCATAATTTCAACCGTTTGGTCTCCTCCTCAAATTTCCAAATCTTATAGATGATGACTATATGATATTATACGATGAATTGTATTATGCCAAATTGATTCCATCTAATGGTTTTTGTTTTAAATCGTTACACTCATTTTCAAGGTGGTTGCTCTCTGTACGACACTCAAATTGAATGTATATAATTAAAATTAAATAAAACAACGACACGTAGCGTAGGAGTAGGTTGGTTTATGCTTACAACATCATATCATATGATGTGATGTCACATTAAATTAATTATCAAAATATTATTATTATTTTAATTTAATTTGCTAATTAAGTATGCTGGTAGGACGAACAATATTTATACCAAATTAAAGTATCCAGTTAATATCCCTTGAGTGTTTAGATAATAATAACAATAAAAATAGTTGTATAGAGTTATTGTATTTGAAAAAATGTATATATACATTTTAATAATATTTTGTCATGAGAAACAAAATTCAAGTGTCTTCAATTACTTAATATTGCTGTTTATAAATCAATAATACTTTTTTTTTTCTATAACATAATATCTTTACAAATAGAGTAACTTTCTAATCTTATCCCTAATTTTATTTTTGATCTCTAGTGGTGTTAATTTTTTCTTTTTTATAATTTTTAAAACATTAAATTCTTTTATTATTAAATTAATCAGTATCAATCATCTTATTTGAAATAGAAAAGGTTTATATTATTATTATTATTATCAAATTGTTGATGTTGTACTTTTTAATTATTTAATTGATATAAAAGCAAGAGTGGATTTAGGTTAGGTTAAGCTCATTTTCTTATTTATTTATATTTTGTTATTTTTGGAGCATTGAAGTTTGTGGTGGCACTACTACCACTACTACTAGTATTAGTAGTAGTGGTAGTAGTTGGTTGCCCAACGCAATTTTAAACCAACTAATACGATAATAAAAAAACAAAATTAACAGAGTACGAGATAAAAATTAGCAATCCACCCCTATTATATTACTGTTTTTTTGTAATTAATAATAATAATAATAATCAATTGTCACTGTCGTTGAATATATATTATAATAACAATTAAGATTATTAATTGGTGTAAGGTGAAAACAAAAGGTCAAGTGGTAGATAGCATGCGGAGATCCAAAGAAAATTGCTCAACGGTACAACTCCGTCAGCGGATTTATTCCATCATCACCGTCAAATCTAACGGCAGTTTTGCGTCACTTAACGGCTGACTTTCACTTATTTAGTTAAGTTTCTCTAATGGAAATTTGCCCTCGTGTAAGTAAAGTAATTGTTGAACAAGTCCAAGTCTAATAAGGTTGCGTTGCCCTCACTTCACCCTGTCATGAAAAAACACAAAAACAAATCTTTGATAATTATCAATCATGTATTTAATAATTATAACAAGAGATATGACGAAGTAATTTTTGTTATTAAATAATTTTAAAAATTAAAATTTACACCAATTGATTGATTATTTGATAATATATTTTTTTTTTATTATTACTTTTTCACTATTAATTAGTTGAAATGTTGTTGATTAGATAATTTTATTATATATAAAAGAGATCAACTCACACTATCTCTAATTTTGATTAGTTTAACAATATTTTTGTTAATATAATAATAATTATTTTTAAATTATGTTTTTATATATTAATGGGTAATTTTTCACAAATTGCTCTTATTTTTATTTATATTTATAAGTTAATAAAATTATTTTAATAAATTATTTACACAAACTCATTCATAAAATTAATAGATAAAATAATATTATTGTCACTATGTAATTTATTTTTTTAATTCAATAAATTTTTACTCATTTGTAAAAATATATAATATATAACAATAATAATAATAATAATAATAATAATAGATTAATTTGTATAAATAAATTTATATAAAATTTATGTACTTAGCACTATTGTTTTGGAAATGAACGTTGAACTAACTTGATAATCAACGTAGGAAATGCAGTTAGGGTTGGGGAAGGAAGGGTGTGCTATTGAAATTAGTGTCAAATGTTTGAAGCATGGGCGGAATTATTAATCAGGCTTTCGAGATGGGGGGGCCATCACATCAGCATTGTTTCACATCTTTCACAAGCGGCGCTTCCACGCCACCAACTTTCTAATTGTTTATAATTTTTATTGAATAATAAACAATGGTAAGAAGTCTTTTGGAAGTGATAATAATAATAATTATTATTATTATAATTATGAAATTCATCCCTTATCAATTGTACAATTAAAACTTAAATTTAGGAATTTATGATTTATGTTAATTAAATGTTTTCTTGTTATCTAAGACAACCATTTTTTTTCTTGCGTCTACAATTTGAATGAAGCCAATTGTCCGAATCCAAAAGATTACTTTATTTTTATATCTGAAATCAAAATATAAATATTAAGATTTTTTCTAATAGAATGCATCTAAAAATTAAAACTCTTTCCTCTTGTATACTTATAAATTTTAAATATTAGATAAATAATAAAACATCAAAAATATAAATAGTAATTCTTACTCTACACAAACAAAACTATGTTATATATATATATATATATAGGCACAAAATCAACAATTCTCTAAAATTACAAAAGTTTTTATACCAATTATTAATTTTTAAATTAATAATCTATTAAGGATTATGATTCAATGAGATATATATTTAAATTAAATTAATTATATAATTAAGGTATTATTTTTTTAAATCTTCTCTTTCCTCTTAATAAATTGTTAACCTCTTATTTTTGTATCATTTTTTTCGTTTTTAATTTGATTAAATCTATAATTTTTTAATTTAACTATTATATTAGAATAATATTTTTTTAATAAAATTAAATAATATGTATAACATTATATTAAAGAATATCAAAATATATTTATTTTTTTGAATTTTAAGTACAATATAACACATGCGTGTAATATAATTTTTGGTCTCTTCTATAGTGGTAAATAGGAATGACAACTTTATCTACAAACTCGCTAACTCATTAGTAGACAAGCCTAATGAAACAAGTTTAGTATGCCTCTTAGTAGATTTGATGCAAGTTTTAAAAAAATAAAAATTTGTAGTAAATTTAGTATGATTATGAATATGAATAAATATCTGTAAGAATCTATTATGAGAATAAATACTTACAAATATTTACTTTTTTAAATATATTTTTCTATAATAAATGTAAATTTTCTTTTTTAGAGTTGAAAATTTATACCTAACATCTCTCTTGTATATACATATATGTGTGTGTGTGTTTTAAAAAAAAATACTTATAATTAAAAAAACACCATTATTTTTTGAAAAAATATTCTTTGTTTTATTTGAAATTATGTTGTTTCTCATAGAAAATGGGAAAAAAATATTTTTGTTTCAAATACTACATGTCTAACATTTTGTTTGATATTACTTTTTAAAAAGTATTTTTGAATTTCTTTCAAAAAATAAAATGTTTTTATTTTTTAAATTTGAATGTATGTATGTATGTATGTATGTAGTAATTAAATTATATATTTTTTAATTACTATAATTTTTAAATAATTAAAATTTTAATTAGAATTTTTTTATACATAATTATGTGTTGAATTAAGTGATCACACAAAGTTAAAAATAATTCAATTGTAGTTGAAACAAAAAACTTGCTACAAACCCATAAATATCCACTATGAATTTAATATCAAAATTTTACAGCGAATGCACATATAAGTTTGGAGATACCTCTCTCCACACCCAATCCATTGCCACCTCTAGTGATAAGTACATAAACAATTAAATAATTGGTATATATATAATTCATAACATCATCTTTATAAATTTATATAAAAGTAAAAAAATATTAAATAATAATAATAATCATAATATTTCATAATATTAAGAATCTTAAGTTATATAATTCATCATCATATATAAGACAATTCATAATAAATAAATAAATATAATCATTAAAATATTGTCAAAATAAAATTATATAAATGCACAAAAAATTTAGTAATTAAATTTTAATTGAAAATCTTTATGAACAAATTTGAAAAAAGAGATTTAAAAAATGTCTACGAAAAAAGTGAGAAATTTTATATAAATGATGATGTAAATAAAATAATTAAGGATATTTTCTAGGAAGGCATTTAATACAAATTTTTAGATTCTTTAATAAAAAAATAAAAAAAAATCTAAAAATAAAGTGTTTGAAAAGTCTCTTAAGTTAAAAACAAATACACATATTAACAATTTAGCAAAAAAAGAAAAAAGGCTCTAACTCTATGCGAAAAAATTGACTTTATTTTTAAAACTTAACATTTATACATACAATTTTCTAATAGGGGAGTGGAATATTAAAAAAAAGAGTTTTTAACCAAAAAAAAAAATTTTAGTCAATAAAAAAGCCAATTCAAATGAGCACTCAATGTTTTGATCCCACAATATTTGTGATTTAAGAATTTTCATAATTTAATACCAAATGAAGTCTAAATAATACTTGGTTTAGATAGAATAGATTGAAAAGAAAAGAAGATTCCTATGAAATTATTTATACACTACTAACTTAAGCAAATTAAGATCAATTTTCCCACAATCAAGATCCCTATTGAAGAGTGAGAAATCCAAAATTCCTTTTATTTTATTTATTATTCATAATTTTATCCCAAAATAATTAGATAACTCGATTACTTAAATAAACTAATTACTCAATATATACAATTGTAAATTAATTATTTTGTTGAATATTTTATATTCAACACAATTTAAGATTATTTTTTAAAAAATAAATATATTTTTATTAATTTTTTTAATAAATATTCATCAATAATTAGTACACTATGTTAATAATTAGAAATCTCAATATTAATCAAATTATTAATGTATGATAAGCATTATTTATTTTGTAATATTTTTAATATTGTATATTATATACTATTTATATTGCACCAAAATTAAATGGATTGTCAATATTTTCGACTTTGTTTTAATTATTTTTAATAAATACATATTGTAAGCAAATTAATACATAAACATGTAGTAGAATTATATAAAAAAAAATTGTTTACTTTCTAAAATTCATATGATAAACTCTAGTGTTATCATATATATATATATATATATATGTGTGTGTGTGTGTGTGTGTATGTTTCAATGTTATAAATATGTACGTACCTTTAATTAGATAGTTTTTGTTAAACTATGAATACAAATCAAATTCTTCTGTATTTTTATAATATTACTATTTAATTCTTGTATTTTTTTTTAAATTATGATCCTCTCACTTTCAAACTCTAATTGTAATTTATTATGTAACATATAAAGTTAAAAAAAAATCTAAAAATTTTTATAAGAAAGAATTAATCCTCTATTATGTTACTTTGGTTTTAATTATTAAACCAACTAAATTCTTCACTTAAAGCCAAATACTTAAATTAATATAATTTTAAAATTAAATAAAAATAATAAAGATACTCTTAGTTATTTTATTTTAACAGTATATAGTATAGACTTACTCACAAAACATCATAAATATTATTAAAACAAAAGTCCTAATTTTTACATCAAGAAAACAGAATCATTTGATTGGAGAAAATTTGTGAATTGAATTTGGAGTTAACTTTCAAAAGTGGAGGGCAACCTTTTAGAACCCTACCAAATTCGACAACGTTTTCTCACCAACTCCCTTGCCTTACCTACTCCCTCCAAAGTTATCGTTATCTTCTATTGCCGTTAAATCTAACGGCCATCCATATGAAGTCTGCCCTCACCCACTCCTCTCCACAACACATGACCACACGCTTCACCTACCGCGTTACCGTCAAACTCCCCACCCAACCCCACTTATTTTTGCTTATAAATTGCCGCTTCTTCTTCGTCGTTAGCCAGTTCAGGAGCTACCCTTCTTCTTCAATTTATTTCATTTCATTTCCATCGAAATCACAATAAACAAACAGCCATGGATCTCCTCCTTATGGAGAAGGCCCTCTTAGCTCTCTTTGTCGCCGTCATTCTCGCCATTACAGTCTCCAAACTTCGCGGCAAGCGTTTCAAGCTTCCACCCGGTCCGTTGCCCGTCCCTGTTTTCGGCAACTGGCTTCAAGTCGGCGATGACTTGAACCACCGTAACCTAACAGATTTAGCTAAGAAATTCGGCGATATCTTGCTTCTTCGTATGGGACAGCGTAATCTTGTCGTCATTTCATCTCCTGACCTCGCCAAGGAGGTTCTACATACCCAGGGAGTTGAGTTTGGATCAAGAACACGAAACGTCGTGTTCGATATATTCACCGGTAAAGGTCAGGATATGGTGTTTACGGTGTACGGTGAGCATTGGCGGAAGATGCGGAGGATCATGACCGTTCCTTTCTTCACAAACAAAGTTGTTCAGCAATACAGATTTGGATGGGAGGATGAAGCAGCGAAAGTTGTAGAGGACGTGAAGAAAAATCCCGAGGCTGCAACCAATGGGATTGTTTTGCGAAAGCGGTTGCAACTTTTGATGTACAACAACATGTACAGGATTATGTTTGATAGAAGATTTGAAAGTGAAGATGATCCTTTGTTTAACAGATTGAAGGCTTTGAACGGAGAAAGAAGTAGATTGGCTCAGAGCTTCGATTATAATTATGGGGATTTCATTCCAATTTTGAGGCCATTTCTGAGAGGTTACTTGAAGATCTGTAAGGAAGTAAAAGAGAGGAGGTTGCAGCTCTTCAAAGATTACTTTGTTGAGGAGAGGAAGTAAGTTATTCTTTTACGATAAAATTAATTTAATTTAATTTAATTCCCTTCCCTGAATTTAGTTCGGACCCTTGGTTACCGAGTTTTAAAAGTACCACGGTGGGAATTCTGTTTCTGTCTAATTCTGAATACTTAGACATTGTCTGGCTTCTAGTGTGCGCGTGTGTTTTTTTTAATTTTTTGGTTCATTTTCTAAGGAAACAAAACCAGAGCACTGTCTGTGTCGTGCATTTGTCTAATTTCAGTGGCCGAACAACACAACTTTATAAGAATACTAATTAACTGAAATAATTTTGGCAGGAAACTTGGAAGCACCAAGAGCATGAACAACGAAGGGTTGAAATGCGCCATTGATCATATCTTGGACGCTCAGCAAAAGGGAGAGATTAACGAGGATAACGTGCTTTACATCGTTGAGAACATCAACGTTGCCGGTAAGCTTGTTAATTCATTAATTAACTCATTAATTACTTGCACCAAAATTAATGTAATCTGTTTTTACCCGTTTATCCTTCATATACACCGTCAAAAATCCTCCTAACGCGAGTAAATTTTCGTCTCTGAAATTAGATATCGCGAATTCTATTACATAGCTTTCTAAATTTTAGTAGCCGCAGAACAAGTTGGTGGTCACTGTCAGTGATATTTATAGTGTTAGAAGTTTCGTAGACAAGTAGCGTAAATCTAAGTCTCCACGTGTGCACAATAATTTATAGCACATTCATTATTTAAGTTAAGAATTTGCCACGATATTAGGTAATGGTTAGGAAATCCCTGTACCTTGTGTCACTGGTTTTGTATGGTGTCATGCAGAAGTTTATGATATGATATTATACTATATTTTATTATATGCAATTATTTCAATTAGAGGAGTAGGTGAGTAAAGTGAACCAAAACTGTATTAATGGTGAACTGTTTTATCTGCTTCCCATATTCATGCCTGCCTAAGTAATTGCAAGCTTTAATATTTGGTTTTTGCAGCCTAATTAATTCTGTCCTTTTTTCACTTTGGCCTAACAAGACATAATTTTGACTCTATTTAATTATCGCAAATATTTGATCATTTTAGGATTAACGTAGTTGGTCAAAATGGTTGAAATATCAAAATCACAACCAATACCTTGACATGTCTCTTTTAAAATTAGGTAAGTAGGTGAACTAAATCCAAGGTGTTAGTAGTCGAATATCCTTTTAATCTAGCTTCTATTTCATTGGAGCAAATAAATTAAGATTTTGGATACTGCGATTTCTCTAAATCTGTAATATTGTCTTGTTCTCCTATACCTAATTGTATATATCTAACAGCTAGAACAATTAATATGATTAACAGCCATTGAGACAACATTGTGGTCAATCGAGTGGGGAATTGCAGAGCTTGTGAACCATCCTGAAATCCAGAAGAAGCTCCGGAATGAGTTTGACACTGTTCTTGGCCCTGGTGTTCAAATCACTGAGCCTGACACCCACAAGCTCCCTTATCTTCAGGCTGTGATTAAGGAAACTCTCCGGCTCAGAATGGCAATTCCTCTTCTTGTGCCTCACATGAACCTCCACGACGCCAAGCTTGGTGGCTATGACGTTCCCGCTGAGAGCAAAATCCTGGTGAATGCATGGTGGCTTGCCAACAACCCTGCTCACTGGAAAGACCCTGAAGAATTCAGGCCTGAGAGGTTCTTGGAGGAAGAGTCTAAGGTTGAGGCCAACGGAAACGACTTCCGTTACCTTCCTTTTGGTGTTGGCAGAAGAAGCTGCCCTGGAATTATCCTTGCTTTGCCAATTCTTGGTATTACTATTGGGCGTTTGGTACAGAATTTTGAGCTCTTGCCTCCACCTGGACAGTCTAAGCTTGATACCACTGGGAAAGGTGGGCAATTCAGTTTGCACATTTTGAAGCACTCTACCATTGTGGCCAAGCCAAGATCATTCTAGCTTCCCGGATCATTTGTTGTAATATGGTGAATGGTTTTTGCATGTGGGATTAAGATGAAATTGTCTTTTCAGTTGTTTTCTGTGTGTAAATTTACGAACTTCAATATCCAAATGTTGATTTTAAGGTTTGGAATAAGTCCATGTTCTGGTTCTTAGTGAATTTTAATTATCAATTTATTCCTTAAGTACCTACCTGCATAGAGTCCACGAGATTGTAAGCTACGCTGTGCGATTTAGGTGGACCGGAGGTTCATAAAATCTATAAACTTTCCAGACTGGAATGTCGGCTCATTTTATAATGGCGTAACTTTTGGACCATGATAGTAATTCCGCAACCATTACCAATGTTATACCCGAAATTTCTAACTGATCGTCAAGTTCTTAGAAACAGGCGACCGAACTTTAAAGTTAGGCGCAAAGTAGCATTCAGATAAAAAGATATCTCAATGAGGAGATCTTCCAACATAGGAAACAATGACTACACCAATTAAGAAGGTACCATAAATTACGTAAAAGATGTAATTATGCGTAATTCATAGACATTAACTGACGAGGTCCTGTGCCTAAGTGTGCAAGAAAACGTTGGTCCGTCGATTTGGATTTAAAAGAATAATTTAAAATAAAAAAATATAATTGTAATTATTTTGATAGAGTTTCTACTTATACAGATAATTTTAATATAGACATGTAAATATTAAAATTTTATAGTACTTTCAATATTTTTTATGAAATTTTAAACTACCATTACAATAAAATTTATCACTTTAAAATTTAATATATTTATTTAATAAAAAATAAATAGTCTTTTTACAACGTTCTAATAAATATGATATATACTGTAAAATATCTCTATAAAATATATCTAATAAAAGGACAGAATTTTTTTCAGGTTCACTTATTTTTTACTGTTTTAAAAAATTTAAAAAATAAGGTGTAAGTTAAAGTTCTGTAAATATTTATATATATAATTGATATTTTTTTAAATAAATTTAATAATAATTATACTTCCAATTAATCAAGTTATAAATAAGAGTGAATAAGTATAAATAATGATAATATAATAACAATATAATTTATTTATTATTATATGCAATGTGTAATTTTAGAATATTATTCTCAAAGACTGTTGTTTAAAAAATATATAATCTGCGTGCTTTAAAAGTTTTATATCTTGGAATCGCCTTCTAAAATTTCAAATTTACAGATTTTCATCGTAGGACTGAAATTAAATTTATAGTTATTGATACTAAATAAAAAGTTATACACTCTTCCATGATCCAACCACACATAGTAATAATAAAATAATTTATTTATATCATTTTATAACATTATAAATATCAAAAGTATAATTTAATGATAATAATATTACTAAATTTTTGAAGAATTTATATAAAATAAAATAAAGTAGTAATTATATCATTAAAATATAATTTTTTCATAAAAATTTAATATAAAACTATACTTTTAAATTTTTTAAAATACCAAAAATACTCAATTATATATAAATTACCTACTTGGATCAAAATATGTTTGTACCTTTATAGCCATCTACTTTTTCTCTTTCTTTCCTATCACTACTTAATATTATTTTTCAAAATCGATACATAATTGTTAAAATGAACTAATAACTTATACTACTTATAATAAAATACAAATAAGGGCTTGAGTTAAAATCAAATTAAGATTTGGTTTAAAAATTTTAGAATTTTGAATTTCTAAAATAAAAATTATTAATAATGATAAATTACGAAAAAAAATTTTAAAATATGAATAATGACAGAAATATCTAAAAATATTTACACTTAAAGTCTAAAATTGTTAAAATTTATTATCTTTCCCTCAAATTATAAAAATTTATATTTTGACGTTAAAATTTTTATTTTTTTCACATAAATCCACCTATTTTACAAAATAGAATAAAATTTTTACAATTTTTGCATTTTGACCCATAATCAAAATTTTATAATTTTTCATCTAATTTTTAACAATTTTTGAGAAATTTTCCTATCAAACTATCAAATCAACATAAAATCTATTGATTTATAGTTCAAGAATTTAAAATAATAATAATTTTAATATTAAACTATTAAAATAAATTTTTTTTATTTTTTTTAATTTTTAATAATTTTTATATTAAAATAAACAATTTTCTTTTCAAAATTAAAAAAAAAAATAAAATTGTTACCTTCACTTTTTCATCTTCCTCTTCTTTTTCCTTCTCTTTCTCTTTTTCTCCTTTTTTCTTTCCTTTTTCCCTCTTTTTTTCTTCTTCCCTTTCTATGTTGTCTTCTCTTCTCTTCTTTCTTCTACTCTCTTTTCATAACTTTCAAAATCTTCTTCAAAATTCTAAGCCAAATCCATACTTATCTATATATTTATATATTAAATGACATGGGCCAAAATTTAAATTTTTGGGTTTTAAGGAAATTAAATATTTGGGCCTATTTTTTTTTATAATTTTTTTCCTTTGTTTCAATGGGGTGGGTATTACAAAAATACCTCCCAAAAGTTGAGGTCTATACTTTTCCGACGAAGTCTTACAATTAAGGGTATGAGACATTTACAAAATATCCACATATACCTGTAAATGAGACGTTATGAAGACATTCTTGAATTAGAAAAAAAAATTTTAAATGACCAATCATTTTACCACGACAGTAAGAATTGTAATAGTTAGAGATCTACATAGTTTCGTGCTTATAACATACAAACGAGATACGTTTTTGAGAAGTCATGAATGTGACATGGTACTAATTAATTAACATTAGCCAAAAAATTCAAATAAACAACAATTAAATCATGAGAAACAATATAAAGTGTACAAATTTTTAAAGATACGTAAATTTGTATACCATGAAAAAAGTTAATGCTCTCTTTCTATACTTATATTCTTTTGAGTCTCTCTCTCTAAAATGTTTAGCATATATTATACCTTTTTGTTTATAGGTTTGTTTTATTTTTGATTAAAAAAAATTATAAAAAATATAAATTTTTTAATATTTAAATGGATCATTATCAGATAACTCTCCTGAATTTTATAATAATTTTACTTTGAGTGAAGTTTTATGAAAAAATATAGTTACCTCTCTTTTATACTGTTTTAACTATAAATTAACTAATTAAAAAATAAATATTTCTTTATTTATTTATTTTTTATAAGTAAAATTTTAATTAATTTATTTTTATTTTACTTTTTGATTATTTAATTTATTTATATTATGTACTAATTTACATTCTAAATTTTTAATAGTATAAAATTTTAATCAACTTAAAATAAATATCATTAATATGTAATCTTATTATTTTAAGAAATGATTTATATAAATAATACATTTATTGTGGTATAAAATGTTCTAAGTAATAAAAATTAGAATATTTTCATATAGTTATTATAATTATTAAGGGATATTATTTGATATCACTTCTAAAGGTTTGTGGTAATTTTATTTTGTAATAAATTTTATTAAAAAATACACTTATCTTTTATTTACATTGTTTTGACCATAAATTGATTAACTCAAAGACAAATTTTTTTTTCTCTCATTGTTTATTTTTTTATAATTAACATCTTAATTTAATGATTCTTATTTTTATTTTTTGATCTATATTTTAAATTGTTAATAATATAAAATTTTAATTAACTTAAAATAAATATATAGTATATTATCATATTATTTAAAATAATTTATATTAAATTTTTAATTTTTACAATATGATCATTATGGTATACAAAATGCTCCAAGTAATAAAAATTAGAATATTTTAATGTAGTTATTATTCTTATTATTATTAATTAACTAACACCATTGAATATTTACATAATTGAATAATTTTTTTAATATAAATTATAAATCTTATATGAAATGATAAGTAATTCTAAATTAATGCGTTAGAAAATTAATATGTACACACACACACACATATATGATTACATTTTTTTTTTAAATAAAATATTATTTTAATTGTTTATATTTTAATTAATTAACTTATAATTTAAACAATACAAAGAGGAGTCAACTTATAGTCAAATAATGTGGAAGAGAGATAAATGTGTTTTCTTATAAAATTGGGTATAAAGTAAAATTACCATAACTCTTAGAGAAAGTATCTAATAAGACCTTTTATTAATTATCACCATTTAAACAGTATATAATAAAATTATATTTTTCAATTAGATTATAAATCTTATATAGAATGATAAATAATTTTAGATTAGTTTGTGGGTAAAAAATACATACATACACACATACAAAAGAAAATCTCTTTATAACATAATATTAAAACCAAACTAATTTCATTATTATTAAAACGTTATAACTTAATAAAAATGTGATTACAAAAATTATTATTTTTATGTAGTTATCATTAGTATAAGTGATACATATGTAAAGTATGCTAGTTAATGCAAATAATATAAAAATTCATTATTACAATTAAACAAAAAGAAGGGGAACACAATCTTGAGAATGATAATATGAAAATATAAATTATTTTATGATAAAAAAGCTCTAAACATGTTTAAGAAGTAAGGAATATTTTAGTATTAACAAAAAA
Source organism: Khaya senegalensis (assembly GCA_032402905.1). NCBI lineage: Eukaryota > Viridiplantae > Streptophyta > Magnoliopsida > Sapindales > Meliaceae > Khaya > Khaya senegalensis. Next base: position 4,540,299 of record CP135551.1, on the reverse strand, counting down.
ATGTCTATACTAATGAGTTATTATGTATCTGCAAGTTCAAACACGTGATAACAACTTTAAAAAATATATTTTATTTTATCCTTTTTATTTGATGTAACATAAAATATATATATATATATATATTATAATATACAAATAATTATTATCATGTAGAGGCAAGTTTTTTTAGACATGATATAAAAAAAATTATAACTTATTACATTATAAAATTTAATTCTTATTTATAAATAACCAAAATTAGAATTAAAATATTTTATGACTACACAATTATTATTCTTATATAAAAACCATCTTATTATATTTTTTAATAAAATATTATTCCATTTTATAGAGTACAAGATTTAAAGATTAAATAAGAATAAATAAATTTAAGATATTATTTGTTAAAAATAAATAAATTAAGAGTACATTTATGTTTTGATTTGCCAACTTATATGGGACAGAACATATATAAGGTTCACAAATTTTTGCTGAAACTGAATATAGCTAAAATTGGGAAAATATGTTACAAAACTCCAATTTTAACACTCAAGAGAGGCCATCGTTTCTTTTCATTTAGAGATGATTAGTGCTGTTAAATTAAGTTAGGGTCTTACATGGCATGTAATCATATGTGTGTGTGTGTATATATATATATATATATATTCACTTAAATGTAGCCGATGAGCAATCATTTTATTGTGGTCGCAGATAATTAATAAATTGGCGAATCTAGAAATTCTTTTGCAATCTGCCACGACATAAATTGTTCAAGCAATTAACAATTAATTGTGGTGGGAGAAATTCTTTATCTGAATGTAGCCTATGTCCAACCTTACATTTCTGCATCCCCTTTACGAAATTCACATTAGAATTAATTGCTTGTAGTTGATCGGGTTTGATGTAAGTCCTACTTTTGCACCTGCTTGACCGAATAGACCCACTAGGAGGATTAATTGCTTGCTAATAGTTGATCAATTTTGATATACATCTGCTTGACGCAATCCACCCACATAGTTAATAAAGTTTGATAGATCGGATGAAAATGTAAATAAAAATAACCGTGGTTCTGCTTTTAAAGGTGAGCAGTTATAATTCTACTTAGTCAAATTAGTAATGACAATTATTTTTTTATGAAATAAATAAATAAACATAATTTATTAGTTCGTAACATTATTTTTCATTAATCTATCTTTTTTCTTCACTTTATAACTAAAACTACAACATCATTTTTTTATTTCTTTTTTTTTTTATACACAATTTTTTTTTAATTTCTTTAAATCCTAGCATGATACTGGTGCAACATAATTAAAATTAAGCCGACTATTAATATCATATAAATTAGGTTCAAAGGCACATCCAAGATAACTAACTTAACAAAACCAAATAAATCAATTAATATAGTAGAAAATAAAGACGCGGAAGCAAAATGAATGTAGGTCATAAACCAGGCCCCCAAATCAGAGCCCTCGAAGAAGAAGGCAATCATTAAGGGCAGACATGCAGATCCTTTCAATTTCTGTGCACATAACCATGCTACCTTCATCTCTTTTTATTCCAGAGCATCGGCTTATTGTGCACAGATTTCAGTTAATTATCAACAGTAAAACAAAAACATAACAAGAGAAAACTTAAGACAGATCAAGAATCTCAGTCTCAACAATACAACTACAGAGAAAATAAGATGAATGGCTACTTCAATCTTAAGGGCGGAAGCAAGAATGAATTGTAAAGATGGTGGAATGAGATGGAACATCTTAACCATTATATAAGGGCCAGGGAGGAGACCCGTTTTAGGGCAAATCTTTCATGGGTGCAAAGACCAAAAGACCAAACTTAGTTCTACCAATAACAAAATAACCCTAAATAGATTGCCTTACCTTTGTATTGGTTCATGAACTGTTGGTTCAAATCCAAGAACTTAATTTTGGACCTTGCAAGCCCAATAGCATGCAATTTATGCAAGAAGTGAAATCATGTTGAGCTCACCTGCAATCTCACGTGCCTCCAAGTAGATGTTAAAACAATTGTTATAGTTTCAAGTAAAAACTTTGAGGAAATTATTATTACAATTATTATTAATTATTATTATTTTTTATACTAATATTTATAATCAAAGTTCTACAAAATTTATATAAGTACTATAATACTATTTTTAAATATATACAAGACAATATTTACATGTCAACACCCTACCCATATATTAAAACTATAATTTGTATTTGCCTGTAATAAGTTTTTCAAGATTCGGTCCAACAACAATGTAGCTCAAAGTTACAAAATGAAATGGTAACATTAAGAATATTATTTTTTAATAAAGCTAAAAAAAATACACACTTAATTAAGAAAACATCATATATTTTTTATCTTTTAAGAAAAGTACTATCACTAAAAAAAAATAAAGAACCAAAAAAATAAAAATATTAATATTTATAAACTAAAAAATAGTAGTCATAATATAAATTTGAGAAAAGCACATATTTACATTTACAATAAAATCATGTTATTTGACACAAAGATGTGACATTAGAAATTCTTTAAGAGAAAAAAAAAAAGTTATACCACATTATTCATACAACAATACAATAAACTTTCAGTGCATATACGACATAGTATTACTAGACGATTTTATTACCTTTAGTAAATTCTAAACTTTTTTCCCAACAGTATGCATAGATTTGTTGATACATTTGAACTCTATCAATGCAAGGGCATTTGCAAACTAATAATTAAAAGCTCATGGATTAATTTCTCAACCAATTTTGACTTGTATTAGATACCAAATTTCATCTTAAGGTCAAAAGCAAAGCTCAAAATATGCTGAGGATCATCAATGAATTTAGATATGCTCTCCTTCTCCGTGCATCTCCTGTACGAAAGATACATGTTAAGAAAGAACTTTTAAATGGTATAAAACTTAATACAAAAGCTACTTTTATTACATCAAGGCATCATTTACAACAAGCTATTGCATAATTGTGAAGATCTCTATATGTGACATGCAAGAATTTGAATTTGGTCAGTAATCCTACACATTCCAAATACATGCTCATTAAAACAGACTATTTTTACTCAATTATTCTTTCAAAGCCCTATAATAGAATGAGTACCAGTTTATGTTCAATAACCATTTCCCAATTTCTAAGAGCAAATTGCCAGAGCCTTTACAAGTATTAACATGGACACAATGCTGTAAACACGCATATAACAGAGTTTTAGCTCCAACTAACATATCTCATGTTTCTTTGTTAGAAGCTCGAATGCGACTAAAGTTACCGTGGATTATTGTTGTAATATTCCAACCAAATCTTAATATACAAGCCCAATCTTCTTTTTAAAGCCCAAATGTAAAGAAAATAAATAAATCCATTTCTTATGTTATGCTTTTAGCCCATATATTTTTAGTCCATGCATATATAAGTTTAAGCATGAGTAGATAAGCTTAGGCTTGTCAAATCTAGAATTTGGGAGAAGAATTGAGAAGCTCCGGGAAGAGTGGAGGAAAAGAAGAAGAAAGAGAAGAAAAAAAAAAGAGAGAAAGAGAAAAGGAAGAAAGAAAAGAGAAAGAAAAGAGAAAGAAAAGAAAAAGGAAGAAAGGAAAGAGGAAGAAGGAGAAGAGAAATTGGAGAAGGAAAGAAGTAATGAATTTAGAAATAAGAGAATAGATTTTAAGGTAATATTCTTATTTTTGTTTTATTTTAAAAAGTAAAATATTTATATTTAATATTAGAAAGTAATGAAATATTAAATTTTATTTTAATAGATTAAGAGTTAGAAATTCAATTATTTTAAATTCTTGAACTTGTAATCAATAGATTTTTTTTTTTGGATTGAATTTGATAATTTCACCTGAAAATTTTTTAAGAATTGTTTAAAATTGGATAAAAATAGATAAAATTTTTGTTGGAGATGAAAATAAAAAATTATAGAATTTTGTTTTATTTTGTAAATGAAGAGGATCTATTTGTAAGTAGTTAAAAATTTTAGGTCATAAAAGAATTTATTATAATTTAGTGTAGGATTGTAAAATATAAAATTTTAAGTATGTATTATAAATATTTTTGAGGTACTTTTGTAATTACTTATATTTTAAGAATTTTTTTGTAATTTTTCAGTATTAATAATTTTTGTTTTAGAAGTCTAAAATTCTAGAATTTTTAGATTGAATTTTACATTGGTTGTAGATTAGAAATTAATTTATATTTTAATATAACGGTATAAATTATTAGTTTATTTTAATAATTATATATTAAATTTTAGAAAATAATGTTAGGTGGTAGTAGCAAAAAAAAAAAAAAGAAGTCAGTGGAGACTTAGAAGGAATGATTTTATTTCGATTTAAATAAGTAATTCACATATAATTTGAATATTTTATTATTTTAAAAATTAAAAAAATAAGATTTTATATTTAATTGTTATTGTAAATATAAAATGACTTTATTTGAAGTATGCAGTTTTTTATTTGAAAATAAATATTGAAACATAAGACATGTTTAACTTTAGAAATGTTAATATTTTATTTTAAAAATCTGACCTTAGAATTAATATTCAAATATTATGTTACTATTTTATTTTGTTTTATATAAATTTTCAAGAACTTAATTATGATATTACGATTAAATTATACTTTTGATGACTATGAAATGTTATTGAAATGATAGATAAATTATTTTGTTATTACTGTTTGTGTTTAGATTATAGAATAGTATAAAATCTTTTGTTTAACATCAGTAACTATAGATTTGATTTCAGTCCCACAGTAAGAGCCCATAAATTTGAAATCATAAGCGACAATCTCTGAGTATAAAGGCATTAAAGTATGTAAGAAATACATTCCTTAGATGGTAGTATTCAAAAATAGCATCCCAAAACTATGTATTGCATATAATAATAACTAAATTGTATTGTTGTTTGTTATTATTACTATTGTTTATACTTATTTATGAGAAAAATATTTGGAAGCATAATAATTAATAATTTTTCTTTTAAAACCCTATTTTATATGTAATTATTTACTGAGTTTGAGCTCACTATTTACTCTTCAAGTTATTTTTTGGGCCGACAGAAGTCTATATGAATATGAAAATTTTTTTTTATCCTTTAGTTAGATATATTTTGGAAGAATATTTTATTGTATATATTGTGTTTATCAAAAAGTTATAAGTATATTAGAGGTTGTAAATGTTTAATTAGAATAATATATTAAGTTTTTATATATTGAGTGCTTAAGGCTCCTATTTTTTATGAGTTTATTGTTGTGGTAGTTTGAAATTTCATAAAAAATATTAAAAGTGTTATAAAAGTTTAAAATTTGAAAATTTAAATTTTTAGTATCTATATTATAAGAAAAATTTTGTTAAAATATTTAAAATTATATATATTAATTTTAAATTACTCTATAAAATCTTAAATCACGTATTCTAATTTTGGGGTTGTAACAATTGTAGTGACATATTTGTTGCATTAAGAACTTTCATTTGATTCCTAAATTTTTGAAAAAAAGGCTATCCCTTAGACATATCAAGTCATTCATATAAAAATTTAATAGATCATGACATGTATATTTTTAATTTAGAAATGGTCAATTACATGGGTAGTTAAATAAATGCAATTTATAAATGACATCATCTTGTTAGAAATTTGTAATACAATAGAAGTTATTACCTCGACGTACCAAAAGGCTAATCCTAAGTTCTTTGAGTGATGTGGCAGAAGATCATTAACAAGAGATGGTAAAAACATTATTGGTTATTGAGAACTAAAAATAAAGAATAAAGTGGCATAAGACTAGGAGAGATATTTGTTTTTATTGTTGAAAATGATAATTATAGCAACTAATATAGATTTTGGTTGACTCATCATCATTTTTACAAAATAATTTTGAAGGCCTAAGACCCTTTACACAATCTAGAAGACCCATTAAAAGCATATAGAGAAAGTAAATACAAGAAGATAAATAAACTAATAGTTTAAACAATGATCGTTGTGGACAATAGTCGTTGTAAATAGTAACGGTCAAAAATTTAAAAAACTAACTGTTATAAAGTCATGTATATAAACACATCATTGGAAATGAAAAAGATAGAAGAAAGTTTCCTTCTTCTTTCATCAATACTTTCTTTTACATTTGAATCTTTTTCATTTCTTCATTTTTTCATTTATATTTTTTTTTCACATTTATGTTTACATTATTGGTGTTTGTTAGGTTACTTTGCAAAATTGTAGTAGAAGTTATTTAAATAAGTGTTGGCGATATACGAGAGGGTCAGGATTTTTGAATAATGTAATCACAATATACTTTTACACAAGTGAAGTTTATTATGTTATTTCTATTTGCATTCTTGGTACTCATCAATTGTATCAGAGTTAGGTTCCAACATGGGCATTCATAATTAGCTGTTGAAGAGGCTCTGTTTAACTTGCACGAGTTGCGTGAAGGACACTTTCTTTATGTTGTAGATTCTGCTGAGGCTCATATGCAGATGTAGGGCTTAGAAGATGAACTTAAGTAGGTTTTGGAATCCTTAACAGTTGAGGTTACATGGAAGAATTGTCACTAAGCTAAAGTCTACTCCATATGAGCCTTCAGATTATAAATATGATGGGAAGTTGTTAGAGTTCAAAGGACAAGTATTGTTACCTCAAGAATCATCATTAAAAGATAAGTTGTTTGGAAGAGTTCTATGCATCATAGTATGCTTATCTTGCAAATTAATGATTTAAACCAAGATAGTTTTCCCACAAGCTCTTGAATTTCATTCATTTTTTTTTTCTTTTTCAAGGAATGTTCAGTTTCAACTATTGTTTGTCTAGTGTCTCTTTAAGTTCTTCTACTTGTGTCGTAATGATACTTTTTGAACATCTATCATAGAAGGATAAGATATTAAGCAAGCCATTTCTCTCATGTAAATTGCAAAAACATAAATATTGACTTGTAGCTATTGATGTTCTATAATTGTTCCTTGCTTACTCTGAAGTCACTACTGGATTTAGAGTACAATAAAGGCTGTAGAAGAATGCCGGGCACGATTACTAGCTTAGTAGGAGAAAGTTGAGATAAGTAATAAATTGGAAAGAAATCTAGGATGACATGCATAATTAATTTAAATAAAACTATAATTTGTCTTGGAGTTGCATTTTCGTAAAAAGTTTGTACTTTAGCTTTCTCAATTATATATTTAAATATCTTTTGCCTTTTGTACGTATGATTTAAACATCAATCTAAATACTTTGCATCTTGAACCTTTTGTAAAGGGTGTTGCATTCTTAAATTCAATCATATGAAACTTCACTCTTGCTTATGTTTTAGGGATGAAAGATACTTTGCTCGTAACTAAGGCATTCTTTATATGCTTTTTAACATTTGAAATCAAGCATTGTTGTTCTACTTTTTTTGTTCTTTTAATATGCAATTTACATCTTTTTTGAGATTGACTTGTTTGTAATACTGAGAAAGATTGAAAATTCATTTGTGTACATTTTTGTTACAATGTTTCTACTTCTTCCTTTTATTTGATTTAGAATTAAATAACTCTTGTACTTTCCTTTTATTGCACTTTATTTGTTAAATCAAGTTTTTTGTTTCCACTTTTCATTTATTTGCAATGTTTCCATTCTTACAACTCTTGTACTTGATTCAAAACACATGTTTGATGGCTCATTAGCAAATTCTCTTCATCCTTGCATTTGTTTGGAACTTTTTACTTCGTAAATTCTTATTAAGAAAAAAATGCAAAGTTCTTGATAATTACAACGAAATATTTATGCATAACACAATCTCTCTACTTATTGTTAAGTTTTCAAAGCTCATAATAAGTTTATTTTGCATGACGAAGTTACTTGAAAGACAAAAGCTAGTGGAGAGATGGACATTAATCAACATCTTTGAATGTAAAATAAAAGAAAAAAAATGGATCTCCATCACAAGTCATACAACACATTAATCTTGTTAGAAAATTATTACATATGTATTGCAATTTAAATTGTTATACCAAGAAAACTGCATACAAGAAAACTTGTATTTAAATCATAAATGGGGATGAATTAATGCCAAAAAAACTACCATGTATGTCTTTGTAGCCTATTTTAAACTTTGTGAAACTATCAAGTTATGTTAGTTATCTATAATGAGGAAAATCATAGAGATATTTTTGTAAAATACATGTTCTAACCATTTTTTATTTATTCAATTTAAAGTAAATTTTTCTTAACAAATTCCTAAAAGCTCATTTATAAAGAGCATGTAAATTGAAGATTACACTAAATGGCTTAAGCTACAAGTAAAGTCAATCATAACTTTGGAGATCATGTAATACTTAAGATAAATGATCATTTGGCATCTTGTAGCCTACAATAGAAGAACCAAATGTTTAAGAAATTCTTTATTTCATGTGTTGTGGTATACGTAGATGTGTTGTGACTACTAAAGCATCTACATACTTGTACTTACAAAATGAAGAAAAAGTTAAAGTATGTCTAACACTTAGTTCTTCGGTATTGTACACCATAAAAGAAAGCCTGAAATCTGTACATAACAAACCTTCATTTAGGATCCCATTCAATAAAATATTCTATAGAATGAAGATTTATGTTTTGAGATGTACGAGGACTTCCTCATAAGATCAAGAGCAAGGATCTCTCAAATTCCTCTTAGGAACTTTCAAGTTCATGCAATATTTGTTACCAAATACTTTACCAAGAGATAAATCTATGTGCTTAACCTGAAATTGATACCATTATAGAAAAAACAATAGTAAAAGTAGGAAAATATTTCTTGCCAGGAGAGGAAAAGCAAAAGGACTAGAAAACGGAACTAAAAATGAAATACTCAAAATGAGCATAATCAATTAGGTGCTTGAATGTAGTTGTACCTCTCCAAACAAAACACCTTGCTTATTTGTTGTAGTTAAGTATGTCTTAAGCGGAACCATTGCACGTGGCCTTCATTTTCATCATGTAAACAACGAATATACCAAAGATTTTAAAACCATTTCAAACTTCAAAATGAGCATGCTTAAGTACTTGGTCCTCTTCGCACATGGCATTGATTGTTGTATGAAAGAGTATTGTGTTTGGCTACTTTTATGGATATGTTTAACAACCTCAAGCTTTAGTTGCATTGTGTCATTCCAAGAAACATCCAAATGAGAATCAACAGAGCAAGAAACTAATCTCATGTTTTATAATCAATCAATCATTCTTGTAATTTTTTCTCTAATAAAATCCAGCATATAATAATAAGAAATCAAGCAATACATAAAACCAAAAGGAATACCTTAATAAGAGAGGGGAGGAGGAAATATAATAATGAATTTATATTCTTTCATGTATAACTCCACCAAACCCATTTTGTTGGTGCATTCATATGAAATGTTGAAACTAATTAGCATAAAGTAAAGAGCAATTACCTCTGAAACATTTGACTCAATTTTTAATGGACTCCACTCATTTAGAACATTAAAAAAACAAAATTTATGAGAAAAATTATACCTCAAGAGTTCTATACACAATAAAGCAATATAGTAACACCATGAGTGGCCACAAAAATACTTATTTCTAAACGTTTCTCATTTCGATCAATTTATTAGCTAAATCAAACAAATCAAGCACTAATGTCAACTAAAAAAGCATCCTATATACATACAATGTGTTCATCATTAATAAATAATTTTGGACAAAAATTAAAAAATAAATTGAAAACCTTACCTAAATCGCTGTCGTTGCCATATCTTTTTATCATTATCCATTCCACCATTAGTTTTGAGAGTTTATTTCAAGTGTGAAATAAAGGTTTCAAGTCTTAAATAAGTAATACAAAGATTTTTAAAGCTTTTTATAACGGGAGCATTTTCATCCAAATTTTGTTTTATTAATCAATTTGGTGGAAAAAAGTAATTTTGTGTCTACGTAAGACTCTTAAAATCAAAAATTGCTAGTGGCTCTTCTTCCTAAGTTTTAGTACAACTTACACAACCACTCGTACATAAACCACAATTTACTTTCATTAATTTGTTTACTTTTTTAAGTGGTAGTAACTAAGTTAGTGACATAAATCCTAAAGTACATATGTAAAATTTTACATTGTTTGAGTAAAGTATAAAGATGTGTCTTAAAAATGCTTTGTCATTCCTTAATAAATATAAGATGTTCTAAGCCATAAGCCTAAAATTATTGGTTTTAAGAACAAAATTGTGAGGGCCCATTGTGTTACCCTAAGTTGTGCCAAACTGATTAATATCGTGTTAATTAAGCTAAGTCATCACAAATAATATTAGAGCCAACTCGTCAAACTGAAAATGTATCAGTAAGAAAGTTGAGTACTAATAAGGTTAGATTGTAAAATTCACATACTTGGTCAAGCCTAGAAATGTGTCTTATAAGTCTTGTGTCTTTCTTAACTAGTATAAGGTTTTTTAAGATAAAGGCTTGAAAACAATAGTTTTAAGAATAAAACTGTGAAAGGTCAGAGTTCGGACTCATTAGGCCACCTTGAGTTATGCCAAAGCAAACAATATTATATTAGTTAGGCCAATTCATTAAAGCAAAATACCTTTCTTGTGTGACTAATTCATAAGAACAAGCCTTTTCATCATAATACTATAATGAAGATTCTTATTATGAGCATCATAGTCAAGTTAGTTGACAAGAAACATATTGATGATACTTTCTTGACAAGTGAGCCAAGTGACATTTTTGATAAAGAAACAAATAAAGATTATTCTAATGATCCCAATAATAGTGTTAAAGTTTTATGTAAAGCCAATGAACAATATCATTGAAACCTAACTGGGATGCATAAAAAGTGATTCACCCCTAATAGATCGGCTTTAGTTTATGCCTTCCAATCCTCCTTTAAGTACTTTGGCATGTGATGCATTTTCCAATTCCAATGACAATAAAGTGGTTGTTGAAAAGCTTAAAAAAAATGAAAATAATTTTCGTAAGGATTTGGGTTCTTTTCCAATGAAAAAGAACTTTACTTAAAACTTCTTAAGTCTATAGTAGATGATTTTTATGCTAGATGTGTGAACAATAGGTGTAAATGGCACATTGGAGCAATTTTGTATAGGATCATACATATTTCTAAGGGAGATGGATTGATTAGGCGCATACTTATTTACAAGATGAATTGGCTAATAGGCATCAACAATTCAACTAATTGGCGAGTTTATTAAAAGAAAATTTTAAGTTTGTAGTCAAATTTACACATCAAAGAATATTCATTAATTTAATGTTATTATATATTGCATGGCTATTATATGCACAACACTCAAAACACTCGGGCATCATGTTCCTTGTACATATCCAAAAAAAAAGCACACATTTATCATAATTGTAGAATCACACATATATTGAAACCCAAACATGCACGCACATATATGTATATGTAAATTTCTTATCGAAATATGCTTCATATGGGAAAATTCAAACTCAATCACCTATAGTAACAAATGTACATTGTTCCATACTTATATTATACACTACCAAATCTATTTAGACCACAAATTAAGTGTTATACTTTCTCTCAATAATACATCATCATATGTACCAAAATCAAACATGCACTAAAATGGTAAGTACTCTACAAATTTACAATAAAATCCTTTTCCCCATCCCATATGCACCCACACATATAATACCTCGTATTACCATCATGTTGAGGAAAGACTTTTGTGCAAATGGATTGCCTGGAATGATGATTCATCATTAACCAAATCTATCTTAATAGTGTAGAAACTAGTCTATCTTAACAGGAATGAGAGAAGCTGGCATATATGTAACATATAATCTATCATTAAATCATCTTGGATAGAAGCCAATAATAAATTATAAAACTCCATCTTGCATGATACCAAGTCCACTTTAGCTAAACTCCAATGTTATTGGTATTGGTTTATGCCCTAATTTTAATAGTATTTTGGATATTTGGCGTACTTGTATCATGATCTTTTAATTTATATATATTATTTGATTATTTGATTATTATATATTTATGTATTTAATAAATGTAATAATGTGCTTAGAATAGTAAGTTTAATTAGTTGAACATTAATTTTAAATGTCCCTAGTCAAGTATTATTGTGAATAGAATAACAAGAATGCATAAAGACTAGTCTGTGTAGTGACTAATAATAATATATGTGTGTTATGATATGAGATATCAAGTTAGTACATGAGTACAAGTTAGTGAACTAATATACTGAATTAACCCATTATGAGAATATTATGTGAATCATTATATGAATGTCATAAGTGATTTTCATAGTGATAATAATGTATGTAATCCTTGAATTTGATATTATCATAGTTCTCAACATAGAGAATGACATATTGTAATATTTTTAAATGTTATTTATAACAAGATAAACTTAAAAAGAATAGTCAAATATGTTATAATTCGTGTAGATGAATGTGTATGATCATGATAGAATTTATACCTTCTATATAATGAGAGTGATATCTTACATCTTTTAATTGAGTGAGATTTTAATAAATGTATAGTCATACTCAAATAAGTCAATATGTGATATTGATTTTATTTGATAGAATAAGTCTACTCAGGATATTAAAGAAATATAAAATTAAACTATACAAGAATGACACATTTTATATCTCATGTTTAATTAAGATATTTAGGATAAAATGATTGAATTACACAATAACATTAGTCACGAATAAGGTGATATCAAACTACTGATATTCTTATCGCTTGGGTAGTTATGATGTATTGTTAGATATTATTCATTACTTGTAACATTAAAATTATATTTTAATGTTACTGTTAATAATACGAAAACCTATTGAATGTCACATTAAGATCGAGAATAATAATATATAAAATTTTAAATGTGTTTAAAATTTATTGAGTTATTTAGGTATTAATTTTGACTAAACCCATTATGTAGAGATCGGACTAAATTTATTAGTGCTTATTTTACTAAATAAATTAAGTTTTATAAGAAAGCCCAGTTAAATAGTTTAAGTTAAAAATGAAGATTTAAAATAATAATAGATAAATATGTAATATTTACGTGTTTTTTTTAAAAGGTACACTTAGGATTTGTTTTTGCATCTTTACTCTTGAGAAGAGAAGAACGTACAAAATATTACGTATTCAAATCATAAAAGTTAGCACTCCAATTAAATCTGTATTTGTGGTTTGACAAAGATTGTTTAATTAGAGGTATGCATGCATTTTATGACATTAAAACATACAAATATAATAACACCAGAGTTTATCACATGAATTTTGGAAAGTAAACAATTTTTTTTTTTGTGTATTTCTACTATATGTTTATGTATTTGTTTGCTTACAATTAGTTAACATTAATGAGTATATACATCAACTTTAGTCTAAATTAGAGAAATTTCTAAAATGGTCCCATTTGGAGTCTTATCCCCTATAATATATTTCATGTCATTCTCATTACAACTGAAATTCTAAATTTACACTTTGTTGTTTTGTATTAATGCCACTTTTTAGAATCCTTGTAAAGATCAAAAATAACTATTAAAATAAACTCATAGTAACGTGAAATATGGGGAATTTGAGGACAAAAACATTAAATATGTTAAGATCATAGAAAAATTTCAATACAGTTTCCCTTATAATGTGCACATATCCTAAAATTTACATTAATATATCAAACTTCTTGTATAATTTGAAATACATTCTTATTACAATAACCTTTTATAATCTACAAGTTCAACAAATTTCAGGCCTCAAGCTCTTTCAATTAAAATTTCTCATGTTCAACAATGTATTATAAATGGAGGGACAATAATTTATTATACATAAATGATCATCTACGAAAAGATATGGGCAAACAATTGTCCACCACTGCAACACATGATCGACACATTCTTATTGAACCTACATTATCAAACCCAAGTACGTGCTAATATTTTGCACATGATAATAATAGTAACAGCAAAAGATTTAAAATCTCAGTGTTGTTACATGAAGCTTATGTAATAATATGAATTCAATATCTTTTCATTTGATCCAAACTTGAAATTCTTCCCATAACTGCTTAGCATGCGAAACGATATTGGTTACATACTCCATTAATTGCATAAGATTCATAAATAGGTCTTCCATATATAACACTAAGAATGTGATACTGCTCTCACTAATCTTTTTGTAAACATATGAATTATACAAATTTTTTATAAAATCAAACAATTTGATTGTCTCATCAAAATGGATATTTCAAGAATGAGAAGCTTGTTTAAGTCCATAAATGAGCCTTTGTAACTTTTATAGTTTATAAGGATCTATAATGGATGCAATACCTTTAGGTTGTGTTATGTATATATTTTCTTCAAGATTTGCATTAAAGAAAGTTGTTTTAACATTCATTTGCCATATCTCATAGTCATAGTATGTAGTAATAGCCAAAATAATCCAAATAGATTTGAGCATGGTTATTAGTGAAAAAAGTTCGTCAATATTAATTCCTTGTCTTTGATGATAAGTTTTTGTTACCAACCTTACTCTATATGTTTCCATCTTTCCTATAATTCCAGTCTTTTTTTTAAAGACTCATTTGCAATCTATATGTATAATACCTTTAAGTGCATCGAACAAACTCCAAACTTGGTTAGAGTACTTAGGATCCATTTAAGATTTCATAGCATCAAGCCACTTTTCAAAATCAATATTAACTATTGCTTTTTCATAAGTTTTGGGATCTTCCTTTGATATTAGGTAAATTTTATATTTACCTTCATCAATGTCTTACATATCTCTCAAGTGGTCTTGAAATTCTAGTAGACCTACAAATTTGTGTGTTTATATTTTCTCGAACAAATACCTCAATACAAATAATGATAGGTTGTGGTTCAAAAACTTCCTTAAGTTACATCTTTTGTATACTATATCTATCATTTAAAAACTCTTTTTTTAAGAATATAGTATTGTTAGAGACAAATACTTTTTCCTCTTCAATATGATAGAATTGATATCTAACAAATTCTTTTGGATATCCTATAAACCTATATTTGACACTTCTTGAGTCAAACTTGTCTAGATTAAGCCTCTTAACATAAATAGGACAATTCTAACTTTTAATATACTTAAAATCAGGTTTTTTATCTTTTCATATCTTATATAAAGTTGTTGATACTGATTTTGTTGGAACTTTACTCAATAGATAATTTATGGTTTTTAGAGCATGACCCTAAAAAGATATAAATGATCAGTAAAAGTGGTCATGGAATGTATTATATTTAATTTCTCCTTTAAGATACACCATTAAGTTATGGTGTAGTTGAACGAGTCTATTGGAATACAATTCCATGAGTTTTAAGATAATTTAAAAATTCATGACTTAAGTATTCTCTTCCTCGATTTAATTAAAGGATTTTAATACTTTTACCAGTTTGATTTTCTACTTCATTCTTAGATTCTTTAAACTTTTTAAAGGTTTTAGATTTGTGTTTTATTAAGAACATGTATTCTAATCTTGAGCAATTATCAGTGAATATAATGAAATAAAAATAACCACCTTTAGTGCGTATCGTCATTGGTTCATATACATTTATATAGACCAAAGTTAATACATATGATATTCTTTTTCCATGTCCAACAAAGGGTATTTTAGTCATTTTACCCGTACGAAAAGATTCACAAGTATCAAATGGTTCATAATCATTTGTATTTAAGTAATCACCTTGAATTAACTTGTGCAATATTTTTTCACTAATATGACCAAGTTGACAATGCCAAAGATAGATTATATTTAGTCTATCTTGTTTTCTTTTATTACTATGTTTAATGTGCAAGATTGTGTTTACAATATTAAGTATATACAAATCATTTTCCAAGGTACCATTCCTAAACAACTGTTTATTTAATAATATAATACAATCATTATTTATAAAACATAATTAAAAGCCCATCACGTTAAGTTTAGAAATCGATACAAAGTTTTGACTATGTTAGGTACAAAATAATATTTTTGCAAAATCAAAATCTTTTTGAAAGAAAGCTATACATGAGCAGTATCTACTGTTAAAACTGCAACTCTTATACCATTACCCATTTATAGGTCCACTTCATTACTTTCAAGTTGTCTTCTATTTGTCAAAATCTGCACATCATTACAAATATGAGATGAACATTCAATATCTAATACCTGTAAAGAACTATTCTTTTGTAACAAATTTATTTCAATTTCAAACATACCTTGTGAAGCATCACTATTCTTCTCTTTAGCCTTCATTGTAGGATATTCTTTATATGTGGGATTCCCATATCCATTTAAAAAAATAAGTAATAACTTTTAAACAAGTATATATATAAAAAAAAAACACTCAATTTTTTTTTCTATTATTGTCAAAACAAACATTCATCATATATACTTATTTACAACATATACGATATATCAAAAATACGATTTATAACAAAAGTACAATTATTACAGCGTCAAAATCTTGTATGCCCAATTCTCTTGACAAGTCACTGTCCTGAGGGTTTGCCCGGTTCCATTGCCTTACTAGCTATACCTGAAAATCATTTCAAGCACGGAGTGAGTAATTTAAAATTATTCAGTAAGAACTATAAAACCCAACAAAATAATTTAACAAACTATAATATTCCAACCATACAAATAATAACTAATCAGGACAACAATATATTCTGTATATCCAACGTTATACAATAACCAGTTAGGACTAACCATCATAACTATGCAATTAATAATTCAATGAGGATGTTACGAATAATCATAGTATAGTACCACTTTCCTTTATACATTTTCTACTCCATCTATTCTAATTCTACTATTCTGTTCTCTTTTCATTTGATCAGTTATTCTTAGGCAAACTATAGATTATGACCACGTTATTTATTTTACACACCAATACATGAATAAGTTTGGCATAATTATAATGCTACCATGGGTTCATTATGTCCTTAAGTGCGCCATGGCGAACTACCGTTTCCTACCATGGGTTCAACGTGCCCAAAGGCGCCATGGAAGATTGCCGTGGTTTCTCACGTACAATTACGGACACCACAAGGATAATTGTAGGTTTCATGTGTCCCAAAGAGCGCCATAGTAAATAATAAATGATTATTCCATTTTATCCTAAGCGGCTCTGTCGGTGTGCAAGAAAATTCCGAAATTATACTTTAAGGATATTTGCCACTTATACATTTCTCCACAATTCATCATATGCTCATATTATCTATTTACCCTTTACTATTACTCAAGGGTTTTTTAATAATTTATTAAAATTCTAATAATTATATATACAACATTTTTATAATTTTTTTTCAATATAAAATAATTTATACCTATCGCCGCCTTTCAATACCTATCTATTTATGTACCACCAAATCAATTATAAAAATAATATTCCTAATAATAACAATAATCAATTCATATATATATATATATATCTATTTATATATATGTATACTCCTAATCCATTTATGAGATATATATATATATATATACACACACATATACTCACGCACATACACATATACATACCTATATTAAGGTATTTCTATATTAAACATACATCGCCGGAAAGGTATTTTAAAATACCTCTTTAGACGATGGATGTTGGCAGAATAAGGCGTGACTATAAAGAATACTTAATCATTAATTTTTCACAATTATATATATATATATATATATATACATACACACACATATCTATACACATATTTTATCAACCATTTTAAACACTTCTAAATTAATGTAATTTAACACTAAATAAACAGTATCCAAAATTGACTATTTTGCCCTTTTTCTATTTTTCTTCCATTTTACACATGCAACTAATTCCTACCAATTTCATTTATTTCCAATACAATTATTAACACATAAACACATCAAAAATATTATAATTTAACACTTAATAAACAGTAATCCAAAATAGACCATTTTGCCCTTTTTTTCTATTTTTCTTCCATTTTACACATCTAAACCAATTCCTATCAATTCCATCTATTCCCAAACATATTTATACACATTTAAATAGGTCAAAACACATTAAAATTAAGTATTTAAATACTCTATAAATAGTGACCGAATATGTTATATTATGAATAAACTAAATTTTTCTCTTATTTATACAATTCTATTCACTTTAATCTATTTTACAAACACTCAATTTCATAAATTAGGCATCAATTCTACAAAATTCCTAAATTACAAAGTTAGAGTTTAGGGTTCTTACCTCAAATCCAAATGTGATGGCTATTGTACCCAATTCAAGTTAAAAAAAAAAAAAACTTAAAACACCATTTAATCCATAAAATCATTATTTAAATAATTTTTTCTAATAACTGCAAAAACTAAAATTTAATAAAATCAAAAAATTTTACCGTCAAATTAAAACTCTCGACGCGTAGAACAAGTTTTCCTTCTGCGGTAACGCGATTAAACGGGCGGATTAACAGATTTTGCTTGATTTCTTTTCAAAAAATTAAAAGAGAAAGAAATGGGTAGCTCACGGCAAGGAGAAGAGAAAAAGTGGGTTTGCTTCAATTTTGAAAAGTCAACCAATCTTATCCAAATTCATATTTTTAAAAATTATACTATTACCCAATAACTTTTCAAAGTTTACATTTGACTCCTAAGAAAATTATGAAGCTACCTAAGCTATTTTCAGATTCTTTCACTTTAGTCCATCAGATTTTAGTAACACGAAATTTGAAAATTTCTTATGAAATGATCATTTTGCCCTTAGAAAAGAAAATTGGTCGTTTTGGTCCTTTTTTTTTTTCCTCTTTTCTAAGGGTATTCTTATCTAAATTCGATTTTGTTTCTTTCTATATACTTCTAACAATATTTCTAATATTATTAGAAATTTAGATTTTAATATGATCTTTGTGACATTAGTAAATTGATCATTTTGCCCATTTTCGACAAAATTGTCATTTCATTTTTTTTTTGGCAAATTAGCGATTCTTACTATTTTAAAATTATCTAACCTATATTTTTCTTGAGTAATAACTAAAATACAACCCTTAACTCAATCGTTTCTCATTTGATCTATTAACGCTCATTCAAAATGATAATTTTGCCTTTTACTATTATTTTGACCTATTTTTTGCTAAAATTGCTCTAACTAGAGTTTCAAAAATTTTCTTATATATTTCATAGTCCAAAACTCAAAATATACTACAAAAATAATTATACTAAGGTTTCAGAGGAATATCTAAATTTGAGGATGTTACATTATAATTTCTCTTCTAATGTCCATCTTTCCTGCAATGGAAGCAAGTCCCCTTTCGTTTCTTCTTAGCAGCCTTAGTCTTTTAAACTCTACTTTTTCCTCAAAGTAGTTTTTTTTTTACTAACTTTCTTAGTTTTTCCTTTCACAGAGGTTGAACAAGTACCACTTCTAACCATTATGACATTACTTTTATTACATAAGATTTATGCTCCTGTGGTCTCTAACATATTTAAGAATAAACATTGTGATATTGTGTGACATAGTAAATCACATATTTTTTAGTTAGGTATGTAACTCATAGTAATTACAACTCATGCAACTTTCAATTTTATTTGGCCTTTAAAACATATATGACCTTATATGACACAACAAATTATGCTATTCTAGTTAAGTCAAGCCCACAATTTCTTTGTGAATTTAGCTTTATCATTTAACCTTTATAAGACATAACAAAATTAAATAATTATGCTTAACTTAGAACATCATATGTGCAATGTGTCAACCCATGACATCTAAATAAAGTATAAGCCTTGTGTGACACAACAAACCTACACCAAGTAGATAAATTCAATTGACTCACAAATGATAAAAAGCCATGTAAGTTATTCTTCTCACATTTATAATTTAATATTTTAACAATGAGAGAGATTTATTCTAATTAATTCATTATGGTATCATCAATTTCAACATATATGACAATGATATAAACATACATCAACATGCATTAGCACATCATCAACTAAGGATATAAAATTTGATCATGCATTCTAAGTTTAACATATTCAATTTAAATAGTGCATAATTGTGACATAGCATTCAAGTCATAATATGCACAACAAACACCTAATGAAATAAAGATTATTCCATTTAACATAAAATATTCAACACTTCAAAACTTTACAAAAAGCTTGGCTCATTTCATAATGTACCCAACACTTGAATGCATTATGTTGTGTTTGATACATAATACTTAACAAAGCATTTGGCATTTAAACTAATCAAGTATTGCCGATTTTAGTTATTTTATTCAAAATTTCGGCACAAGCAATTTCAATTTCATTATGCATCAATTAATTTCTAAAATTTTAACAGCTTTATAATTCTAAAATTAAATATATAATATGTTGGTATATGCTCTAAACTTAATAGTATTTTAAATATTTAGCATATTTATAGCATGATATTTTTTTATTTATAAATATTATTTCATTATTATATATCTATATGTTTAATAAATGTAATAATGCCCTTAAAATAGTAAATTTAATTAGTTGAACATTAATTTTTAAATATTCCCAGTTAAGCATTATTGTGAATAAAATAATAATAATATATAAAAACTAGTATGTGTAGTGACTGACAATAAGATGTGTATGTTATGCTATGAGATATCAAATCAATACATGGGTATAAGTTAGTAAACTAATGTACTGGACTGACCCATCACGAAAACGCTAATGGATTATTATATGAGTGTTATAAGTAATTCTCATAATGATAATGATGTATTTGATTGTTGAACTTGAGATCATCATAATTCCTAACATAGAGAATAACATATTTTGATATTTTTAAATATCGTTTATAATAAGGTAAATTATAAAATAAATAGTTAGATATGTTATAACTCATATAAAAGGATATATATGGTCAAGATAGGATTTGTCCTTCTTATATAATGGGAGTGATATTATGAACTTTTTAATTGAGTAAAATTTTAAAAATGTATGGCTATACTCAAAAAAGTCAATATATAATATGGACTTCATTTAATAAAATAAGTATACTCAAGATATTAAATAAATATAAAATTAAACCATACGAGAATGAGACATTTTATATTTAATATCTTTTTACAATTAATCTCCACGTTATATCTTTCCAGAAAATCTATGCCTAAGATAATGTCAAAATTAGGCATATGCAACACAATCATATTTACATCTAGCTCTCTACCCTGGATAACAATATGCTCATTTGGTAGAATCATTTCAATTTCTACCCATTTCCCGTCGGGCATTTCTACTCTAATAGGATACAATGGCTTAATAGGTTTTAAACTCATTCTCTCAATTATAGCAAATGCGATAAATGAATGAGTAGCCCCAAAATCTATCAAAGCATACAGAGGAGTAGAATGAAATAAGAGCTGACCAGTTACTGTTGATGGACTAGCCTCAACTTGACTTTGGGCTATAGTGAATACTCATGCCTGAGATCCACCTACATTCTGCAAGGATGGGGTTGAAGAGGGTACTACAGTTTGACTCATCTGAACCCAACAGTCCCTTTTAATATGGCCCGACTTTCCACACCTGTAACATATTACCTGCCGGCCCCCATACTGGTACTCGCCTACATGAAATCTGCCACACCTCTGGCATTGCGAAAAACCCTCTTGTGATGGACCAGCTGTCCTCTGTCTCTTATCTCGTTCCAATTTTTGACTACCTCGGAGTGGGAATCTCTTCCTATTTTGGAAACTTTGTCTTGAGGATTCGCCTCTCTGTGGTATATTGGTTTGAGATGGTCTAGCCGGCATTGCAGCTGCTGTCTGCGGTACTATTTGTAGCATTCTATTCGCATAAACCTCCATCCTCAAAGCTCTATCCAAGTTCTCACCATAAGTCTGTGGAGGTTGTGGACCAGTCATCACATATGCAGCTATATCTGATCTCAATCCTTGAAGAAATCTATCTCGCCGCATCACTTGAGTGCTTACCATCCCTGACGCAAAGCTCGCCAAAGCATTAAACCGGGTAGAATATTCTTTAACTGACATGGCACCTTGTTGCAACATAATAAACTCTTACACCTTCGCAGCTACCACATCCTCAGTCCTATACTGCGAGTGGAAGATACTTCTGAATTCTACCCATGAAAGTAGTGTAATATCCTGAGTCTTCTTGATTACATCCCACCAAATCCTGGCATCACCCTTAAAAAGATAGCTAGCATACTGGACCTTCTCCTGGTCGGTCATTACAAATAAATCCATAGCCGTCTCCACCGACCTAATCCACTCCTTCGCAACTACGGGGTCTGCAGTACCTCTAAACTCCCGAGGAGAATGCTAGCTGGGTAAACTATAGATCGATCCCAAACCAGTCGGAGCAGTACGAGTCGCATGAACTATTGCCACTGCTCTTACATTCTCTCTACCCGTACCCGGGGCAACAACCGATATTTCCCCAGCCACAGGCCTATCTGAACTTCCAGAGGTACGCCTATCAAACGCCTCCCTCACTGCTTGATCAATCATACCCTGTAATAAAGCCTCATTAATCGGTACATCGGTTACTTCCGGCGGGGTAGATGTCTCACCAATCTCTTGAGGGACTCTTCGCCCTCGACCAACACTCGGAGTCACCCCTGCATCATGGGCCCATCCTCGACCTCGACCTCGTACTCGTCCTCGGTAATGCCCAGAACGAGTACCTCGCATCTTCACACAATAAATAGAGCTGATGCTAATTGCTCACTCAATTATATACTTATACAGGTAATAAAACAATAAAATCCTTACTGCCAACGGGTTTAGATGCGGCTTCGAGGCGACAGGGCATTTTAATACATATGCATTTATAATAATAATATAACATAACTCACTAAATCCAAGGTCATGCTCTGATACTACCAATGTAACACCCCTCTACTTAAAATCCACTACATAAGATATAATCTGAATTTTTTTTTTTTAAACATAAAGATATATATATATATATATATGTGCGAAAGTTGGATATGTATAATATCCTGGTTACACACATAATCTATAGTATGTAACCCAAAAATATAAATTTACTGTACCAACGTATATATATATATATATATATACATATAGATACATATGCATAATTATGCATTAACACCAAAAAAAATACCCCCATCATCAAAATACTAGCCCTGTTAACGCCTTGAAGAGTTCACATCCATATCCCACGGCGTCACATTACCTGTAAAAATCACAATCCACAAAGGGTGAGCGAAACAGCTCAGTAAGGAACATAATATTCTAATACAGAATTCGTTTCCCTACCATATATACTATACGATACTAATGATGTAAAGGTTATTAAACTCATATCGCCTTAACATAATCTAACGAGATAAATACACTCCGACCATATATTCTATATAACTATCCACATAATGCTCATGATTATTATATAGAATATAAATAAATCTACATGCATTTCGAAATCAAAACACATGACCTTTTTAACAAATTATCGATAAATGTATGACCGGTCGTGCTAACACAGTTATGGATCGTGGCCACAAAGTAAATTCGCCCAACCCTCATCCATTCACACCACTCGTCTATCGGGCTGAGCATATATTTTATATATGATCGATCATGTAATCTGGCTATAACCAAGCCAGCGGGTGTGAAGGGTATCTGAATATTCGGATCCATAACTAATGTAGTCACATAATTAATACCACATGGCCTAAAACCATGCATTCATTTTTCTTGAAAACTATTGTACACTCAAACCATGCACAATAAATGCCACATATGCGCACCTATACACACAGAAATGATAAATAACGTTCACATCTCGATTTTATGCGCATATGAAATTCGTTTGCATAATGAATGTATAATGCACTTGCGGATAGTGATACCTAACCAACAATTTATAACACTTCCATAATTACATACACTCGCAAATACCCAGTCTACCAATTTCACTGGGATTTATTCATCACAATTATAATTTCTACTATTACGATAAATATATCGTATACTATCCAATATTAATGGATAACCATATCAACGCATCATTTACTAATAAAGAAAATTTACATAATAATTATAACTACTATAATTATTATGACAACTAACGTGCAACGTCCTGAATATTACAATCTATTCTAAATTCTATTAACCACGCTCCAATCACACGGCCATAATAATAATTCATTTATACATTCCAACAACCATACAAAGTATTATACATACATAACACATTAAAATATTTCTAAATCTCCACAATAATAACCAAAATTATCATTTTACCCTTCCTTCAAATTTTTCCTCATTTTGTCCACCCAAATCAATTCCTACTAATTTTATTTGCTCCCTAACATACCTATACACATTCAAACATACTATAAAATGTTAAAATATATCATTTAGAGGCACGATGAACAGTACTCCAAATTTACCATTTTGCCCCTCTTTTAATTTTCTTCCATTTTATACATTATTCTATACCCAATTTCATCTAAACATCATCCCTAAATCCATTCCTACACAAATCAATCACCAATCACAAATTCCGTAAAAGAAAATTACATTTTCTTACCTTTAAAATATGCTAATTGCTTGATTAAACCTCCCAACACCACAAAACCACCTAAATCACCATTAAAAACCATAAACCACTTTTAAAAACCACTTTTCAACAAATCCATAAATTGAAATTTAGTGAAATCAAGAACTTTTACCGTCAGATTAAAGCTCTCGACGCGCAGAACAATTTTTCCTTCTGCGGTAACGCGTTTAATCGGGCGGATTAAAAGATTTTGGTTGATTTTGTCCAAAAAAATTGAAAGAGAAAGGGAGAAGCACCTCACGGCAAGGAAGAAGAAAAAGTAACTTTTGTTTCAATTTTGAAAAGTCAACCAAACTTATCCATATCCATATTTTTGAAAATTATACTATTGCCCAAAAATATTTCAAAACTTGCATTTAGCTCCCAAGAAAATTATGAGACTACCCAAGCCATTTTTGTATTCTTTCACTTTAGTCCATCAATTTTAATTACTACTTTTTCTTCTAATTCCTTGTGAAAAGACCATTTTACCCATAATAAAGAAAATTGGTCATTTTGATCCTTTTTCATCCTTTATAGAGAAATTCACATCCTAATTCAATTTCACTTTTTCTATATCTTATTTACAACATTTACAAGAGTTCTGGATGATCAAAATCTGGCAGAGTCCTTCCGACCCTTGACGTAATGACCATTTTGCCCTTTTTAGCAAAATTGTCCCTTTTTGTCTAAAATAGAAATTTTGGCATTCTTATGCTTATAAAATCTATCTTTCCTTCTAACACACTCTATCATACTAATTTATATTCTTGACATCTAGCTTGATCAATCAAAACTTTATCAAATAACGATTTTACCCTTTTTATTTCCGACTTCCCAAAAATATACTAACCGCGTCTCGTATTGAAATTAAATATACCAACATAATATTTATGAAATTCTAAGACTTTTTATGCAATCAAAACTCACTTTGGCCTCAATTTTGAGTGAAAAGACTATTTTGCCCTTATCCGATAAAATAACTTATTTAATCGATTTTCACTTGGTCTCCTCCCAATAACTCCATAAAACATTTCCAAAGACAAGAGATAATAAAAAATTATGGTTTATTTATATCTGAGTGTCACACTTACCTTTTATATGATAAAATAACATATCAATATGCAAGTCACATGTCTTTATTAAAGTAAATTTGATTTTATCTCAAATTACACCCATTTGGTCATAATTGTGCCAAGTTCTAACGTATAATTATACCATTTATTTACTTAATAAATCACACATATTTAATTTAATAATTAATATTTAATCATATTATATATTAATTATTTGATAAAATATATAATCACATTACATAGATATTACAATTAACAAATTAATATATAATCTTATTATATACTAATTCATTTAAAAATTACCGTAATACTTTTTTAAGAAATATATTATATGTAAGTAGTCCAACATTTAAAAATTATCTCATATAATTTCTTATCAATTTGTGTGTTACTCAATAGGTTTACCATAAAGTTGATAGTAGATGTATATTTATTTGATATTTAATAAATCATCTTATGATTAACTAAATATATCTATTGACAAAAATTTGTTAAAATATACCTTAAAAACCATTCGTATTATCGACTTCAGAGATATATATTGTCTTGCATATACATTATTTATTAACGAAAGAAAAAAAATTTTATTCACGAAAAAAAAAGTTATTTATTTACAAATATAGACTATTTTTTTATTTAGTCATTCATATAAATAAATTATATTTGTGAAATATTCTAATAATTCATTTAATTATTAAATAAAATTATAAAAGTTATTTTTTGAGGAGGTGATATCGAATGGACAATGATGTCGCATAATAGATATGCTTAACATTTCCAATGAATTTTATAAGATGATATTAGTGCAGATAATATAATAGTTATGTTTTTAGAACATTAGTATGGATTAAATAGTTAGATAACTATTTTTTTGAACATGACTGCATAAAGATAAATTACGTGGTATTGCATATTGTAGCAACCATTACTTATATATATATATATATATTTATGTTTTTGAAATCTTGGAAGTTTGGAAATTTTTTTTTAAAAAAAAACATAGGTTCTAAAGTTTAATTGTTGTCAAAACTGAGAATTTAAAAAATTGATCATATAAGTAGTCAATAACTAAATGAATAGTGTCACTTGACTAAATAAATAGTAATTTTTTTTGAAAAATTTTCGCAATATTTTAGTTATATAATTTGAATTCCACTACTTGCAAGAAGAGATTTGTCACTTCCAATATTTTTTTTTTTTCAATTTCTACTACTATTTAAGGATATATATCCAAATATCAAACAAAATATATTTAATAAATCATTTTTTAACATATATTTACCTCAAAATAGTTTATTAAGAATATGTAAACACTTATATATGCAAATTTACAAATATACCAAAATTATATTTAGTTAAAAGTTAATTAAATATATTGTATTTAACTATATGAACTTAAATGTATAAAATGAAATTCATTGAATGATTGCTATTATATTCATGACATATATTCACTTTTTAATTAAAACTGAGAGTAAATATGAAAATTAATGAATATTTTTAAGTATATATATAGGCTCACTTTACCAAATAAAGTGCGGTAAATTCTATAAATTCTAGATATTCTCCCAAATTTAGCCAGGCATCTCTCCAAGCTTTGGTAGTGTAGATTGTTATACTTTCATACAATTGAATGTATATACTCATCATCTTATGCTTGATGTATGGTTAAAGCTTATTCATGGTGGAATTTTATGCATATATGAGATATATGTTTTAATGAAAATAAAACATAAAAATTTGTATATTGGATATGCATACTAAAGGTTGGTGAATATTTATTAATGAGATTAATAAATAATAATAATTTACATATTTAATATATATATTTGATACATATAATATTAACGTATAAACTGATTTCTTAATAAAATTATTAAATCTATGCCTCCTATGATGAGATAATAATAAGTTTTGCGACTTGATATAGTATTCCAAGATTCTAAAATATGATGGGTGCAATATTAATATTATAAAATTCAGTTATCTAGTTCTTAAGTGTATATTATTGTCTGAATTAAGATTTTAAATTGTGAATTCAGATGAAATGTACATTTCAAAGAAGCACAATGGTTAGGATTTAATTGGCTTAGGATACCAAAATTTGAAAATGTGAGGTGTTTAAGGTTAGGGTAAGGAAAATAAATCATACCTTACATGAGATATAATAGAAAAATCTTCACTAAAATATTAAACCTATTAAATCTCTAACGAAACTTTTGAGTCCTAACTTAGTGAGTATAGGATTCAAATTAAATTGATAACTTTTAAAACGTTTGATTGTTATTATTCAAATTATTTGAATAATATAAAGGACATTAACTAATACTTTATTTTCTGGTAGTTTCTCATAATTATGATATAAAACATACAAAATATCAAACAATGCTTTTCTAAGAATATTGGATAACAATGTTTTGATGGAAAAAAATTTTAAAGATTGGCTGAGAAATCTCAAAATTATTTTGGATTTTAAAAAACTTGACAATGTGTTGGAAGATCCTCTACCACTTGAGATACATGATGATGCTATATGTGATGACGCTGAAGCATTTGAAAGATAGCATGATAATAATCAAAAAGTTTAGGGCTATATGTTGACATCAATGAATAAAAAGCTTCAAACCTGACATGAAAAATTTTATAGTGCTTATGGCATTATCATTTCCTTACAACAATTGTACAGTGACAATTATCGAGTGGTAGAATATGAGTTGTGTGCTTCCCTTTTTAGTGTGAAGCTCAAGGAAGGAGTGTCGCTAGATGACCATGCCATTAAGATGATTAATCATTTGGGGCATTTGAATGCATATGGCATGATCATGCTTGATCGCGTTAAAATGAATTTAATTTTGCAATCTTTTCCACCTAATTATAAATCATTTATAACTAATTATAATTTGAATAAGATTAAACAAATTATTTTAGAGTTGCTCAATAAGCTTTAAGAGTTTTACAGGCAAAATAATAGAAGGAAAGGATATAAGGATGTTTACATGACTGTTGTTAGTGGAACTAGTAAGAAATTGAAAAGGTCACAACAAAAGAAAGGGCTAAAAGTTAGTCCGAAGAAAAGAAGTTTTAAAAATACTCAGTCCAAAACAAAGAAGGCCAAGGACAAGAGAAATTATTTCCATTGTGGAAAACTTGGTCATTAGAAGAGAAATTATTCTCAATACCTAGAGAGTTTTAGGAAAACTAGAATAGGTATGTATAGTGTAACACCCCCTTCCTTTCATTCCTATTCATGTGAAATACACTGTATTGAAGTTGTCAAAAAAGTTTATGGAAAATAACCACATAAATAGTACAAACTAAAATAGTATTATATATATATATATATATTTTAAAAGAATTGTTATGCAGTTTAAAAGAAATACTACTGCGAATTGTGCAGAAAAGAAATTACATAACAATGGGTTAAACCTCAGTATATTATGCCCCTATCAGAATATCATTGCCTTGATTGCACTTTCCGGAACTGTCATTGCTGTACCATAATCATCTGCAAGATAGTGTTCCCACAAAGGGGTGAGCACACCACATTGGTCAGTAAGATACTATAATACTTAAATGATGGAAGGAGCATGTTACTTGAATCTTTACTTATCTTAGCCATTTTATACAATCACATACACATAGTTAAATGCATATCAATTTATCAATGTACATGTACAAACATGCATATGTCCAATAATGTACACAAGATATCATGCCATATTATCCAGAACTCTAAGCACTATCTTAGTTATGAATTATGAATAAATAGTCTTAATTAGAGTAATACTCCTCATAACATACCATACCACCAGTTATGTAGTCTCAAACAATAAGCATTCTAAATAAATAGGTTCATCACATGTATTCATTTAATTCTTATTCCTATCCTCATCAACGAATATCTATATGACTATATAAAATCAATACATTGATATACGTATAGATATCAACTAAATGTCTTAGCTACATAAAGAGATACTGATCGAGATCCAGTATGACCATATAATTTCAACCACACACTCAGTTTAGGATAACCATACTATCCTAGGCACACAATCAATATCCATATAAGACAGAAACATCCCAATCATATACATACACACACACAGCGAGGGTATTAATAAAAATGATAACACTTCTTCCTTATACTCTTTCCACTCCCGAAAGGTTAATACTAGTAATTCATTGCAATTACAGGTGATCGATCATACTTAGAGATATTATGGATCATGGTTGTTACTCTAGTCTACAGAGCCAATTGGAGGACAGTTGTAAATTCAACCTACCCCTCATGATACCACAGTCTTAATATCATATCTTAATTATAAGATGGCTTACAAGCCCAACTGGGTGCGAGGGAACATAAATGTCTGATCCACATATCCCCATCCTCTCAATTCTGATTCATTATTAGTCTATTTTATCACATATTCACATTATCTCACTTTACTCTTACTGTATCAAGACAACCTGACAGTTGTACCATAATCACAATGCATGTCTACAATTCCTTATCCTATACTAGGGATTCTTTCACCTGCATAAACCATACCATTATAGGGTACATATCAATCCAATTCTAACTATCCACTAAGGTACAATAATAATAATAAACGTAAAATCATAACATCGTTCCTACACTATCTCATAACATTTTCTACGCTATTATATTCTTACCGTATTCTCAACCACATGTATAAATGTGTAGACTAATATATCGAATGACTTGCAATACACACAGTGTGCCTTTTCAACAATATCCTCAAACATCTCATGTGATCTTTAATTCATTATGGACTCACATGTATTCTTTTCGTTTCACAAGCATACCGGTGGCTAGACAAGACTCTATATACTTGAAGTAAGGCAGCTTAGATATTGCCTAACCTATTAGCTTATTTAAATTCTAATTCTCTTTTTCAAGCTGATGTTGACCTTCTTTTTCTGCATAATTAAGTTCCCTTTTAAGGAACTGGAACTTGTCAAGGTGTAATTGGATTTCAACCATTATCGTAATTCACAATTATAACAAAATCCGATTGTGACTATAAATAAGGGTAACTTTAGACCCTCCTCTACATATGAAAACCATAACACAAAGGAAATGTCACAAATGGTTGATGAATAGTACTTCTCATAGAAATTCGGCAATGGTTCGCTTATATATGTATAAGCTACCCTACCTGCACAAAAAAATCAGCACAGTCCCAATTTTAAATAAAATACAATGTATTACTACATCATCGCTATTCATACAAATACAAGCAATTCTTAGTAGATAAAAGTATTCTACTATGCAGTTTGAATTTAGAATGCACACGAATTCATTTTATTATAGACTGGTTATAATTAAGTAAATTATGGATCGTGGTCATGATATTCACCATACACTCCAATATACATATATATATATATATATATTTATAAA
This sequence comes from Khaya senegalensis, assembly GCA_032402905.1. Classification (NCBI taxonomy): domain Eukaryota; kingdom Viridiplantae; phylum Streptophyta; class Magnoliopsida; order Sapindales; family Meliaceae; genus Khaya; species Khaya senegalensis. Next base: position 4,509,295 of record CP135551.1, on the reverse strand, counting down.
TAATGGTCCTTCGCCCACTCCAAGGTCCCTTAGACCGACAAGATAAATAGTTATACCATGGGTTGCGCGTACCCAAAGATGCCATGGAGAACAGCCACTTCCTACCATGGGTTCAACATACCCCTCAGGCATTATGGTTTTATTATCATTTCTCAATTGCTGTGGGTTCAACATACCCCGAAAGGTACTACAGTCTTATTATAATGATATTGCTCTATCCTGAGCGACTCTACTAGTGTAACGAAAAAACTACCGATCCATAATTATCCCAATTATACCACTTATCCACACAGATATATTCTTAGTCAACTTAATCATGATAAAATGACCACTTTACCCACATTAATCAAAAGATAAGTCAATAATTTCATAATGGATAATATAATTACCTATGAAACACATTTACTAGTCTTTATCTTCTAAAAAGATTTCATACGCATGGATTTATCGTAAGACTAGTAGTACTAAGCCATGAAAACATATTCCACTTTGGCATATAAATACACCATAACACTATCAATATAAGGTACAGAAATATATTCCTATCTAAGCACATGGATACACCATTTCACTTATCAATACAAATCTACGGAAATATATTCTAATCAATTATCATATATTGTATCATTACATGCAATCCCAGCATATCATCACAAGTCAAACTATACTCAATACCTTACTATGGTATAATAATTACAGCACACAAACATATACACACATGTCCATCCAGATAGTATTGCAAAACATCAAGTGCAACATGTGCTCAATTATCCAATCATACGGACATAATTACATATGCATATACAAGCGTACCTACCATATAATTATATATATACAAACATGGGACATACAATGCTGTATAAGTATTTTAGAATACCTAATATAGCACTGCAGGTCGACGAGGATAGTATTACGCTTATAACTATATATATATATAGATATATATATATATATTTTATAACACGGATACTAACACCTCTAATTTGTACAATCATGCACATTCCCCGTCAGTGAGACTTTTCTACAATTCAAACCCTTATTATGATATTCATGCATATAATTATAGGCATTATAAATATCAAAATTTATTTTTTTTTCACAATTTAAATATCATATTATCTTACCTCTGGGCACTTTGTGCCCACACAATTGATAAAAAGTCATCTCGGAGAGAATACAAACGTCCCAAATACTCTTCTGCACACTACAGGCATCTCTTCGAAAAATGTGCCAGTTACTGTTTATGAATACTATTTACGAATACGATTTAACTCACGAAATTTTGATTTTTATTTTACGAACGGAATATACTATCGCAATCCTTACGATGTTAGGATACTATCTATGGTGTCCATATGTCACAAAACACAGATTTAAGCCTTCAAAATCACCAAAAATTATAAATTTTAGATTTTAAGGTACCTACTTTGGACCATCAAATCATTATCGAAACACAATTCAAATTGAGATCTAAATATACCGCGTTGAAGTACGAGTGTCGAAAAGCACATTGATCAGTTGGGATTCTATCAGAATAGCATTGATCATCGAAAATCTTACCGGAAAGATAGCCCGCTGATCAGCCATCCCTCATCGAAATCCTATGGCCGAATGCCGGATCTGGGCACACCACCGTGAAGAGGGTAACGAGACGGTGTCAGTCGCGCTGGCGGTGATGGTCAACTCGCCGTGCATTGCCGTGAATTAGCAATCAAAGTTCATATTGGCAGGGACTCTGGCGGCGCTTGAGGTTGTGTGGTGACTGCTATGGTGGCATGGTTGGCAGCGTTGCACTCACGACAACCCGGCAATCCTCCACTCACTAGTGGTGAGGTAATTTGAGTTTTGGTGAAAAAAATCACTGTTTATAAGAGAGAGAAACACAGGGAGGAGAGAGAGAAGATAAAGAAAGGGGAGGAAAAAAGTGGGATTATGTTGTCGGGTTTTCCGACCCCTTCCCGCTTATATAGTTGTGTATGTACGATGAAAAATTTTATTTTTTTACTTCCATCACCATATTTTCGATACTAGTAATAAAATACTATATTTTTCACTCACACAGTGCACTGTCCTGAATACAGACCAACTCTCTCTTATCAAAACTCTCACAAATACTGTAATACAACTCCGTGACAAGATTTTAAGAATATATAATTTTCAAGATATTACAATACCTCCTCCTTTAATGGAATTTCGTCCTCGAAATTAGTGGGAGTATGTCAAATAGAATCAACAATCCATTCACCTCGGCCATAATCTGCACCATGAAGTAATTTTTCCCGATTAAACATATGCATCGCTATTCACAGAATGCTCATGCTCATTCATAAAAAGTTACGTCATTTATGTGTATTTAACACATGACTGCAACCTCTCACTTTAATCACTCGACTATTGAGTTGGATATCTCTTTCCACATACATATATAGTCGATTATAAAACCACAACGAATAGGAAGGATTTCAAGTATCGGGATCTATGACTAAGGTAATGCAGTCACATACGTAATATTCGGTATGTAACCTAAAATTTTAGCTGCCACCACGAGAAGCAAAGTCATGTCTTCATTTTCAAATACCATTGTACACTTATTCCATGCACAATGGATACCACATATGCATCAAACATTGCACATTTAACCCATGCACAATGAATGCCGCAGTTGAGCACCTATACATACTGAAATTCACATACATTGGAAGCAATCACTTACAGGTCATTTTTATCTATGTGTCAATACATAACTATTTCTGATAGTATATAAGTTCTAAATAATCTCATTCATATTATAGTGGTACCTATGCCTATGAGATGCAAGTTTTCACTAAAACCATTTCCCATGCAAAAATATGATATTATAAATATTGGCATGTACAAAATATTTTATTTTCGGATTCTCTAATCACGTGATCAATCCTGGGTAGTATGACTCAAAATACAGTCTATATAGTCACATCCAGTAACTCTTAAGGGGAGATAGGGCTCAGCCTATGGTTACTCAAACCAACATGTGATCCTTTATCTCATAATAACAAATTATGACAGCTCTCACCCATCTAGGCGGCCAGTTTCACCCTTCCATCTCAGAAAGTTCCTGCCGAAGCTACATAACAGCCCATTATTTTCTCGTCATACTTTCCCCACAAGTTCAATTCATAAACAATAATTTTCAAAAATCTATATTTTGGGAATCCACCAGTTTCTAAGTATCTCATGCCAATACTCCTTACAGTACCATCAAAACACTCTTCATTCCTTTATGAAATTTATCCACATATTATTGTCTTTTCAAAACCATGTTAATGCATACAAAATGCATAAAACATTTATTTTTGTTCAGATAATGGATTTTTTTTTAAAGTATAATATTCCATGACAATGCACCTTCTTGAAACTTATGCATAATACCACCATAATTTTGAACCTTTCACCGTCCATAACATAATCGCATGCATATACAAATTCACAATTACAAGAAATCATATAATATCAACAATCATGCACATATGTTCATAGTCACATAGTTAGATAACATAATACGCATAGGGTGAACCTTTCAATAGTTACGAATAAATTGGATATCGGGTCATAACTACATATATACAATCCCAATCCCTATTCCTATCTCATAATCCAAATTACACATTCTCGCGGTTCACAACATACTGCTATTTAATGGATTGTGCATATTCTTGGTTCATATAAAGAACCAATTTCAGAGTTATTTTCAAAGCCAACTATTAGGTAGGGAGTTCCAGACTCAATAACACAAACTGGAAGGAAGTTTATCCGTATTATCCATAACTTTTCAAACACGTTTTATAAAATCTTTCTCAACTCAAGCGTATCTACCATATAATTATATATATACAAACATGGGACATATAATACTGTATAGGTATTTTAGAATACCTAATATAGCACTGCAGGTCGACAAGGATAGTATTATGCTTATAACTATATATATATATATTTTATAACACGGATACTAACATTTCTAATTTGCACAATCATGCCCATTCCCCGTCAATGGGACTTTTCTACAATTTAAACCATTGTTATGATATACATGCATATATTATAGGCATTATAAATATCAAAATCTATTTTTTTCACAATTTAAATATCATATTATCTTACCTCTGGGCATCCTTTGCCCATACAATTGATAAAAAGTCATTACGGAGAGGATACAAACGTCCTAAATACTCCTCTGCACGCTACAGGCATCTCCTCAAAAAATGTGCTAATTACTGTTTGCAGATACTATTTATGAGACTACTCAACCTACGAAATTTTAGTTTTCGTTTTACAAACGGAACATACCATCGCAATTCTTACAATGTCAGGATACTATCCATAGTGTTCATATGTCACAAAACACACATTTAAAACAAACACTTATTTAAGCCTTCAAAATCACCAAAAACTATAAATTTTCAGATTTTAGGGTACCTATTTTGGACTCTCAAATCATCATCGAAACACAATTCAAATTGAGATCTAAATATACCGCATTGAAGTACGAGTGTTGGAGAGCACATTGATCGGTTCGGATTCCACCGGAATTGCACTGATTATCGAAAATCTTGTCAAAAAGACAGCCCACAGATTAGCCATCCTTTGCCAGAATTCGATGGCCGGATGCCGGATCTGGGCACACCACCATGAAAAGGGCGACGAGACGGTGCCAGACGCGCCGGCGGTGATGATCAACTTTTCGTGCACCGCCGTGAATCGGTGGTCAAAGTTCACGCCGACAGGGACTCCAGCGGCTCGTGAGGGCGCGTGGCGACGATAATGGTGGCGGGGTTGGCGATGTTGCACTCGTGATGGCCCGACGGTCCTCCACTCACTGACGGTGAGGTGATCTGAGCTCCGGTGAAAAAAATCAATGTTCACAGGAGAGAGAAATGTGGGGAGGAGAGAGAGAAGAGAGAGAAAAGAGAGAAAAAAAGTGGGGTTGTGTTGTCAGATTTTTCGACCCCTTCCTGCTTATATAGTTGTGCACATACGATGAAAAATTATATTTTTTTACTTCCGTTGTTAGATTTTTGATACCGGTAATAAAAAATTATATTTTTTGCTCATACAGTGCACTGTCCCGAACACAGGCCAACTCTCTCTCTTATCAAAACTCTCAAAAATATTGTAATACAACTCTGTGACAAGATTTTAAGAGTATATAATTTTCAAGATGTTATATATAGCAATCATATAATTGATTAAGAAATAAATGTTATTTCAGATAATCAATTCTGAATAGTGGATTTAGCAGCCACTAGTCATATATATGTCTCTTTGCAAGCAATGCAAAATAGTTCTACATTACAAAAAAGAGAAATAGTACTGAAGATGGTTATATAGCAACTGTTGTTACAGAAGTCAGGAGATCATGCTTTCGTAGATTGTTCATAGAATACATTTTGAGCGTGAACTCTGTGTTGTATTTTGCTAAGGTTGATGGAAACATCATTTATATTTTTGTATTATGTAAATCTGATTATTCTATACAATTTAATAAAAATGAATGTTTAATACATTTGAAAAATGTATTAATTGGTAAAGCAGTAAACGCAAATGGTTTGTATGTGGTTGAGCTATGCAATATAGGTTCCATTAAATCTGTTATCAAGAAAAAAGCTCAAAATGAAATAAATCTTAAAATTTTATGGCATTATAGATTAGGTCATATCGAAGAAAATAAAATGATTTTGTTTGGAGAAAATGTAACTTTAAGCCCATTAGGTTCAGAACCTCATCCAACTTGTGAATCATGTCTTCGAGGTAAAATAATGAAATCGCCCCTTAAATATAAAGGCAAAAAAGCTAAGAAATTATTAGAATTTATACATACAAATATATATGTGGACCATTTAGTAAAGCAACTTAAGAAGGATTTGAGTACTTCATTACTTTTTATATGTTAAACCAACATATCTAATGTGCAAGTTATATGCCTTCATTAACGTAAATTTGATTTTATCTCACATTACACTCATTTAGTCATAATTGTGTTAAGTGCTAGCTTGTAATTATGTCATTTGTTCACTTAATAAATTACACATATTTACTTTAATAATTAATATTTAATCATATTATATACTAATAATTTGATAAAATATATAATTATATTACATAGATATTACAATTCATAAATTAATTTATAATCTCATTGTATACCAACTCATTTAAAAATTACTATAATACTATTTTAAGAAATATGTTATATTTAAGTGGTCCAACACTTGAAAATTATTTCATATAAGTTCCTTATCAATTTATGTGTGACTCAATATGTTCACCATAAAATTGGTAATAGAGTATATTAAAATTTCAAATCGAACTCTTTAATTCATTTGATATTTAGAAAATCATCTCATGATTAACTAAATATGTCTATATACCAAGATTTGTTAGGATATATTCTAAAAGTCATTTGTATTATCGGCTTCGAAGATATATTTTGTCTTGTATATATATATTATTTATTAATAAAAGAAAAGTTTTTCATTCATAAATATAGATTGTTTCCTTTATTTAGTCATACATATAAATAAAGTATATTTATAAATTGTATTAATAATTTGTTTAACCATTAAATGAAATTATTAAAATCGTTCCCTACAGAGGTAATATCAAATAGGCAACGATATCACATAGTAAGCATGCTGAATATCTCCAGTGAATATCATAAGATGATATTAGTGCGGGTAATATAATAAGTACATTATTAGGACATCAATGTATGGATTAAATAGTTAAAAAATTATTTTTTCAAACATGACCATATAATGATAAATCATGTAGTATTGCATGTAATCAATGATTTATCATATAATTGTACTAGTGTGCGATATTATCATTTGACTTAAGACATCATAGTCAAATATAGTGTAGATGCACGTGATTCACATGTTGTATATGTACGAGACTAATCACGTCTTGTATGATAAAGTTAATTTGGTCATGTGTTATTTATATTTAAAAATAAATGATAGTCAAGATGAAATTCATTGGTTCAGGATCATAGTTACCATTGACTCGATTCAGATTTGAGTTCTTTAATGAATATCAATAAATAGTTAAAACAACAAATTTCTAGTTAAAATGATTAAATGTTATATAAAAGAGTTTGTGATAGCGAGTTTAACACATATTAATTGATGGTTCGTATTTATATCGATATAAAGTTTTGACATACCATGGACTCTTACTTGATTAGGATTAAATGACGGAAGAGTTTTACCTATATGGTATGTACAATTGGAATAAGATTTGATGAACTATAGCACATTATTAAATGTTAACCACAGTCGTTAAATTTTGGAATAATTCGAAACTCAAAAAATTTGAAATAAGTTCACAACTATTTCATAGTAAGCCTACATGATCACATCATTAACTAAATATAGTGAAAGAAATATTTAGGAGAAAAAATATTACCGTTTGTAAGGTTAATATCTTTGAGATGATATTTAGGTCGAAATAAATATACGTAAATGTTATGTATATTTATGAATTCTTTAAAGTGTATAAAGAATTTTTAATACTTTGCATTAAAATATAATTTAATATAAATCACATGGTCATATTGATAATATGGAGTATTGATGGACCTAAATGTAATTGTTTAATTATTGGATAATTACACATGAATTCATTAAGTTATGCTTAATTACATTTAGTTAAAAGTTAATTAAATGTCTTGCATTTAAATGTATGGACTTAAATGTATAAAATAGAATTTACTGAATGATAACTATTATATTCATGACACATTCACTTTTTAAATAAAAGTGAGAACAACTATGAAAATGCATGGATATTTTTAAGTATATATATATAGGTTTACTTTACTAAATGTAGTGTGGTGAATTCCTTAAATTCTAGACATTCTCCCATGTTTGGCCAAGCAGCTCTCCAAGCTTTGGTGGTGTAGATTGTTATACTTTCATACAATTGAAGGTATGTACTCATCATCCTATACATGATGTATGGTTAAAACTCATCCTTAGTGAAATTGCTTTAAGATATGTTTGGATTTCTGATGAGACTTTGGTTCTTTCACTTGTGTTATAGCTCCATTATTTTTGCAATACAGTGGAATGGGATCAACAATAGTAAGAATCACACTAAGTTCAAAAATGAACCTCTTTATCCAAACACCCTCATTTGCAGCTTTTGAAGTTGTAATGTGCTCTGTTTTGGAATAAGAATCCATAGTAGTTTTCTATTTGAAACTTTTCAAACTTACTATGTCAACATTAAAGGCATACACATATCTTGAAGTAGATTTGTTGTTATCCTTACTTGATTGAAAACTTAAGTCAGTGTATGTAATATCTCATTCATCGAACCCCTTACTTTAATCTTAAATTCTAATTTGAAATAAAATTTAAATGGCCACTAAGATTTATCAGTTTTAAAGCTTTGAATAACTTTCAAAACAATATATTATGGGCCAAAAACAAACATCTGTAGCAAAAGTTATGATCTTTTCACGAAGACTCCGCAAAGTTAACAATCAAAACTAGAGAGCACAATTTTGGGTCTTGAAGTATATTTTAGTATTTTTACTATAACTTGAGCTACATACCTCAAATTTAAGTGATTGTTAATGCATTAGAAAGATAACAAATAAAACTATATTTTTTTTTTTATCTTGAACACTTCTCCAAATTATAAATAAAAGCTGGTTAAATTTGGATATAAACAGTTAGCCCGTCACTAAAACCCAAGCTTACTTTAGAAACTATATAAACTCTCAATATTCTTCATTTTCTTCATTCGCTTTTTCTCTCTTAACCTTAGGCTATGGTTTAATAACTCAAAAAACTCTTTAATCAAGCTTCATTACTTATTAATCTTACAAGATTTAAGTTTTAAGGGGCTTAAGGTATGCTTTCCTCTTTGATTCCTTTATTGATTATTGATTTTAGTTGAGTTCTACAAATAGAGTTTATGGATTTTGAGACTTAAGCTAGATTAAGTATTAAGGATAGATTGAAAATTCTTGGAACCATTAAATTTCATGAAACTCAAAGTCTAGGAGTTCAGTGAACAATATTCACATTTTTGTTCATATCTTAAGTTGTGAAACTCAAATTGAGGCATCGTAAAATTTTATAAAAACTAGAAACACTAAAAAATAACATATCCAAAAATTACGATGAAATACCCTCGAAGAAATTTCTAATAAAAATTGTAAATTGACTGTCATGTTAGTAAAGGTATGTTAGAATAGATGTGGGTGTTTTGATCATAACTTAAGTTGTAGGAGGTATTGTTATATGATTCTTAAGGCATATGAAATTAGATAAATAAAACTTATGATTTAGAGATTATGATTTCAAAATTCCTAGGGATGACTTCCCAGGTGAAATTAAGATTTTGATTAGATTTTTAAGAGTGTAGAAAAACAACATATAGAAAAAATATTAGAACTTTAGTCAGAAGTGTTGGAATCTTAAATCATTCATTTTGTATAAAACTAGACATATTTAGCTTTTAATTGTTAGAGATTTTTCAAGGGATTCTTCACCATAAATTGACTAACCAAAATGATTTCAAACAGCGTTGTGAATGGATAAACCTAATTTTAAATAATTATATTTGACTTAATTTTCATCAGTTGATTTTATTTAGAAACTCATTGGTTTGAGCTAATGATTAATAATTTTGTGTTACAATATGTATCCTTTTAATGAAATTTTATATAAGAAGTATGTATTTGATTTAGTGAATGGATGGGATTATTTTACCTTAATTGTTTTTAGTTTTGTTATAAGTTTGAAGTTTGATTTGTAGAATTTTGTTTTGAAACTCGTAACATGATGATTATGATTGCATTAAGCAATTTTATGCTTATGTATTTTCTTGAAATTTTTGGTTATAAATTTTAGTCTAGATTTTTGTTTTCAATTCCTTATAGCCGGGAGTCATAACAAGAGGAGTACACATACCCTAAATGTACATTCTGATATATGTATATGTGTAAGTACTAGTATAGAGTGAGAAGCATGGAGTGAAGGAAAATATAATATTTGACACCCAATATTTATATATACATACTTGTATTTCTAATATATTTAATTTTTTGAAACTAATTTATGATTTTATGAAAAGCATGCAATTGTGATATTAAAATATTTTGATATTCTAAAAACTCTTTGATTGTTCTACAAAATCTTAGTTTTGTGCTTTATGCTTAAGAGTTAATTTTATTAACTAAGCTATATTTTTTGTTTTCAGTATTTATTCACTGAGTTTTTTCAAAAACTCACTCTTCTACTATACCTTTTAGTTTTGTAGGATTCATCTCCTAGATTTGCATTCATAAGGATTTTAAAAAGAGCATTGGGATTGGGATGTTATGATACACTTGTAATCATTTAGTGATCTTCATTTTTGCCTAGATCTATTTGGTTTATGTATATAGGGTTTAATGTCTGATGATGTATATGTTATATAAATTTAGTATACTTTTTTGGACATAATGTATAATATTTTGTATAATTTTCCTAGTGTCACAGCTTAGAGCCGTGGCTTCGGAGTCTTTATCCATTATTCATTCATGGTAGCTAGCCACAACCTAAAGCTGCAACGTTGGGCTTTATAACCACTGTTCATCAATTTCACAGTTCTTTACCTTTTATTAAAGCCCACAGTATATATGTGTAAATTATATTTATATGATTTGTATTTATCTAAGTTTAATGTTTGTATATTTAGGTCTACATATATGTTTTGTCTGAGACTTATGAAGGTGGGATGTCCTCACTTTCATATCGATCATGATCCTAATTTTCTGGGGTGTAACACTTTAACCCTTGAGTTTCAAGTCATCTCCAACCATCCATGCACCTCACTCCTTAAGTTTTGTCACCTACTCAATGATTATTGTATGAAAAGCATCATTTCTTTATGAAGTAACTCTTCTTGTTGATTCAACCTTACCTTCATGTCCAACCAAAAAAGATCCAAGCTCATAACAAGGTCATAATGAATATTATTCTTAAGTTGGGATGACTATAAGTAAATTGCATGCTTATGAATTGTTGAACATGATACACAAATTAACAAAACTAATAGAATTGGTGCTTATGTATGGGTCTTGTACCACATTGTGTCCTTCAGGTTGAGTGTGATCAGACTAGACGAGAGCCTTGTGAATCTTATCAGTATCTTCATTATGTGATAGTTGTAACAAAAAGAAATTGTTTGAAATTATTGATTTTTATAATTGAAAAATAATCCTATCATACCACTCTTTATTGCTCAAATATATGTGGAGTAGAATTGTGGTAAATCTAATCAAAGTCCTCATCATGCTTTGGTTGTAAACAATACAAGACCATTATGTTGTACTGTAACTAATGGTTCGAATCTAACATTAGCAAGCAAAATGGGGGAGGGATTAACCATATTAGTGTCCGCATTAGCATTTACATAATCATTACAAATATTATTTATTTATGCAGACAACTAGTAATCATAGATTTAGCCAATAATAGATACATTTGATAAAACAAACAATAAGGTAACACTTGCGAAGGTGGTAGAAATCAAATCATGGTGATTTTGGTGATGAATATGATGTGTTTCACATGCAACTATGATGATCCATAAAAGCATTTATGACAAGAAGATTATGGTGATCAATGATGCTAATTAAGTAGTTGAGATCTTAGAGCGATGACATTTTATATTTACTTTTATTTGAATTAAATATTTTCTTAAGAATTTGTAAAATAAAAAAATATAGTTCAACGATATTTCTTAAAATTTATTGTACTTATATGATATTTTTTAAAGTAAAAGAATTCTTTTGTAATTGTATTTTTTTTTTTGGTACAAAAAGACATTATTACACACCAATTGATTGAGTTGACCTAACGTTAAAAGTTTTATGGTTATGTGATACTTTTCAAAATATTAGTATCATTGTAATATCTAATATTTCGTGTAATTGCATGAACGAAGTATAAAAGTTGGGGGTCGACAGCTGTGTTAGAGGGCTTATAATTTTGTTCTTTAGAAATGCAAGCTTAAAGTACCATAAACATGTGAAATGTTTTCTCTTCTTGTATCCAAATATCAGTTTTTAAAATTAGAACTTGAAATTTTAACTTTTAAAATTAGAACTTAAAGTTTTGGTTATAGTTTCAAAATACGAACATAAAATTCTAAGAATTATTTTAAAGTTAGAATATAAAATTTTAAATATTAATTAATATATTAAAATATAAAATTCTAAATTTATAAATATAAAATTGAAAATTTGAACTCTTTATATGTTTCTAAAACTTAAATTCTAAGTATACAAAATATATAAACTTGAAGTTCTAAGTATATTTATACGCACCTACTATCTTTCATGGCTTTCATATTTTAAAATGCATTATTAACGTCATAGTCTCGTAGGATACTATTCATGAAAGAAAAAATCAAATATTACAAGAAAATAAAAATAGAGAGTTATTATTTTTTTTTCTTTTTTGTTAATTTGAAATTGATTACGACCAGTACAAGTATATATATTAAATACTATAAAAAATTACCAAATTATAAAATTATTGTTAATGCAATTTTAGCCTTATTCATAATAACTTAGTTGAAATTGTGTAGTAAAACATTATTCAAGAGAATACGCTAGATTATATATTCTCTATTCTTATATCTTTGTTATGATATTACAATAATTTTGTGAGTATCAACTTAAAATTATATAAAATTTTTATTGTCTTTTACTTATTTTAAAGCATGTTCACTTATCTTTTTAGTATTTTTATAAGCGAATGTAAAGTGACAATGCTAAAAATGAATATAAATTAGTATTCCTAAAAAGAATGTAAATAAATATGTTCAAAATAATAAAAAATCTATATTATTTTCTATAGCGTGATCATAGTCTTCTCAATAACAAAACATATCAACATGCATAACTACTCGAAATGAAATTTTGAAAGTATTAAAATTGCGCGCGGGAGCGTAAAAGCGACAAAATTACACACATGGATGTGCGGGCACGACAGATGAGCGAGGTTACGCAATGCGTGCAGATACAAGGTTGGGCACAGCGGTACCAGCGTGTAGAGCGCATAACACAGTGAACACATTCCAGCTAACACACAAGGTATGGATGCACAAAAAACGTGTTGGATTATGCATGAGCAGTACAGACGCGCGGGTAATAGCATACACAAGCAGTAACGTGCAGTTCAATAGAAAACAGAGCAATAAGTTGGGCGACTAAGTGCACAGGACGGGCCGACTATTGTGGGCTGTAAGGATGGACTCTTAAGATAGTAGCAAATGAGTCAATTGGCAGAGATTCACATTTTGGGGCCGATGTAGAATTCTGGAAATGAAAATTAAGGTTTAAGCTATTCTTGATGGATCCAAACTGACTGTTAGATCGAGATTTCTACTCTTAATGGGGCAACTGCGCAATATCAAAAGGATGAACATAATGGTAAGTCATGGTTCTTAATGTGCGGGAACTAGGCAAGAAATTGCAGAAAATGTAACTTTAATGAGCTAGACATTTGAGGGCTGAGTCGATGATACTTTTGCAGGAATGTGTGTAGGGCCAGCAACATGACATTGCATGGCATGTTGACAATTGTCCGAACTCCCAAAAGGATAAGTTGGTGCAGAACAAACCATCAACGAAAGCAAAAGACTAGGAGATGTTAAATGTGAGGCTATTCATTTCGTACATGGAGTCTAGGCCCACCTCGACACGGTCAGTGGGCTGTATCGTGCTAGGCAGTAATATTACACGGGTTGAGCCGTGTCGTGCCTGGTAGGTAATGTACGCAGGCTGGGCGCCCTCGAGTTGGCCTTTTGCATTTTCCACGTCTAGTCACAGCTTTGGCACCTCGGTTCACAATTAAAGCTTCATATTTGTAAACCTGAACCTATCATTTTTCGTGCCTTATTAGCCAATAGACTAAGCTTGAATCAAAGAACCATTTTTTTTAATGGTAACAAAACATTAAGTTTTATTTAATAATTGAGTAATACTACACATCCTTAACTATTTGTCCCAATTTATTAAATTTTAAGTTATTTATCATTTATTGATTAAATAATAAATTGAGATAATGAATTGTTTTTAATATGATTTAAATTCATCCTTCAATAAATAAATCTTAAATTATTTGAGATAGTCAAACTTGATAGATTAATTAAAAAGTGTAGTATTATTGTGAATATTTGTATAAATGTCATTGTATAGTAAAAATATTCTAAATATTTTTGATCAAAAATTTTCTCATATGTTTATAGGAGGGAATTTGGTAGGAGATAGCTGTAGATTGCTATACAAGACTTGTTGACTATTTTCAACTTCCAAAAAATATCTCGGGGCCAACTTTTCTTGTCCCATTAAATATGCGTTGTTGTTTTATAATATAAAGAGGTGTAAAATATTTGACTTTATATATATAAATTATACTAATGCACCGTATACAAGTGAGGCAGCATTTATTTATAGAATAATAAATTTTTATAATTTTTAATAATAATTTAGGGATAATTTTATAATCTTCTTTAAAGTTTCCCCTCTTAAAATTCAAAAAATTATCATATACCTTCTCAAACTTAGCTACAGTACATATGCATTTACATGGTTAGGAGACTTAATTACAATCACACCCTATTAATTAGTGTAAATATATTTTTATTTCATATAATTTTAAAACATTTCAGATAATCCTTAAATTTTTAAAAAAATACAAAAAAGTTTTTTAACTCGAAATTATTATAATTATTGTTAATAAATTAAAAATAAAATAAATTCATGAGATACATTTATTTTACAAAATATAACAAGTATTATAAATAAAATGATCCTAATCTTCATGTATGTTCAATCAGTAGTAGTGCTAAACATTACAAAATTTTATCCCAAAAATGCATTCGAATAGAAATTTATAACAGATACTTTTGAAAATTAAAAAAAGAAAAAGCATTATCATTGAATGGATGCCACCTTATTTGCCACGACATTTTTGATGTATTTTTGAGGTAGAATTTTGAAATACCAAGCATTGTTTTTTGATGTATTTTTGAGATAGAATTTTGGAATGCCTAGCATTGTTCTTTAATTTGACATAACCAATTTATAAGTAAAAGGAGTTATTTTAATGTTAAATTTTTTATTCATGCATGCATAAATATTCTGTTTTGTTCCTGTAATTTGAGAACAAGTTATGGAGAATTAAAAAAAATATTTTACTTCTATTAAGAGAACTTCAAATTTTAAGTTTTTAATAATAGAGTTTTTTTATTTTATTTTAAAACATTAGATTGTCTAAAATTTTCTTATTTTATTTTTATAAGTTATTTATTAATAAAAGAATACAATTTTTTTAATATATATATATAATGATCAAGAGCCATTAATTTTACACAATTTTTTATGCTATTTTTTCACTTTTAAATTCAATAATTGAAATTAAATTTATTTTAAATGATTCAAAATTAAATTTAACTTGTATAATTAATATATCATAACTACTGCATACGTTAAATTTAATTTTAAATATTAAAAGTATATTAATATAATATTTAAAAAATTAGTGGAAGAAACTGTATAAAATTAAAAGGTTACTGATTTTTCTCCTATACATATATATATATATATATATATATGTATGCATGTGTTACTGAATTTTCTTCTATACATATATGTATGTATTATGTATGCATACATGCATATAGGCAGGATCGTGAGTCCTTAATTTTTTATATTAATTTTTTAATTATTAGATAAATATACTTTTAATATTTAAAATTAAATCTAATTTATATAATTAATATATCATAATTAATGCCTGCATAAAATGTAATGTCTATTCAATTAGGTTTAATTCAATAGTATATAAATGGAGTAAGAAATTATATAAAGAAATAAGAACTCTTGATTCTAACACACACACATATATATATATACACAAACACTCAAACAATTCCTTAAAAAGTAAAAGCTAAATAAACCTATGAAATAAAATTATTTGATAACTTGTAATAATTAGTCAATAAATTACTAATTTTGATTTATAAAATTTTAAAAACTAATTAATTGATAAAATAATTTTAAAACTTATAATAATTAATTAAAATAAAATATTATTATTTTATTTAAAAGAAAACTAATTAGGTTTATGAGAGAAGATTATTTTACAACATGTAACAATTAATTAGAATAAAATATTTAATAACATAATAGTTATTATTAAAAATAATAGCCTCCTTGGATAATATATATTTTTTTATTTTGTGTATTTTTTAAGTTTAGTCAATATGTATAATATTAAAAATTTATATAGATCAAAGTGTATTTATGCTAAATTTTAGAGGTGCAACTGTAATTATTTCTCATGATTTGTTAAGTGGTTTCCAAGCCACAAGGGAGTGTATTACAAATATTATAGTATTTTGACCAATGTCTAAATGAGCCATAAAGGGTGTATGGAATTATTTCTACTTTTTATTACACATTTCCACTATCCAAATCAATGGCATGTATTTGAGATTTGTAAAAATTTTACTATTTCTAGCATTATTATATACAGATACTATATATGATGTAAATCTTACATAATTAAAATTATCTAATAAACATAAAGTAATACATAAATATTATAATTTTTATTAACATATTTTTTACACAAATTTTTATATTATTTTTTAATAATTAAATTGACACATTTTTAATTATTGGTATTATAATATGCATACTTATTAATTTACATATAAATTATAAAATTTTAATTTTACTTGATTAATATAAATAAATATAACTAGATATAAATTACAGAAAAATCTCTGTAAAGAATAAGGCCATTTGATCTACCTTTATACACACACACACACACATAAAACATAACAATCTAGTGAATTTAAGATTCAATTTTTTAGAGTATTAATAAAAGAAAAAAGTAATAAACAAAAGTAATAAACAAAAGCAAAAATCGTGTGCAAACATCACACCACGTGATTTTTCAAAGCTAAACCGACTTTTTCCTGCCTTGTTAGATCAGACATGTGCAAGAGTATGAAATAAATTAAGCATATACGAAATCTATTTACATATCCAAATTCTAATTCACTGCATACAATTTATATAATATGTACAAAATGTATGAAGCCAAAAAAATTTCTCTTCATCTACATTTTTAAATTTAATATTTTTAAGTATTACTATAATTTTTTTAATTAAATTAAATTTATTTTTTTATTTTATAAATAAATCAATCAAAATAATATACGCTCGTATTAATTTACGAATTTATATTAATTATGCAAGATATCTTTTTAAAATCATAAAATTTTGTAAATTAAAATCGAAATGAAATTTTTAATGATACGTGTATTTGTAAACACACGTCTAATAGAAAATGAATGCAACAACTGTTCACCCAATAAATTCCTTGAATTTCTTACAAACTCAACCGAATGACAGGTCACATAATCCCACGAATCCGCCGGGTCGCCGGGTCACCGTCCAAGAGAACCAAGAAAAGAGAAGAAAGAAGACTTGTTAAGCTGTGTCTTCAAGTGTCGTGCATGCATTTTATGCATCTGTTACTTTGCATGCACTCTCTCTTCTCTCTCTTTATAACTTAACACTTGAACGCGTTTTCTTGTTCTTTTAACAACTACCGCCGTTAGTATTTTCTCTTTTCAATTCAGTTTAAATTACCACCTTTTACTCGAGTTGACTCAGTTCTTCTTCTAGATTATTTATTTATTTATTTATTTTTTTTCTAAGCATAGCAATTAGTAACGTAGTTGCTTTATTTGTAAGATTAGAGATAAAAGCGGCGAAGAAGCAATGATGGGTTTGGATTGCATTATGAAGATCTGGATTTGTTGATTTCAACGAGGTATTTTACGTTTCTTGTCAATGTTTGTGCATGTGGCAGTTATAATTTCTGATTTATTGATCAGCTGGTGTTATGGTCAAAAGGGGTTTTAGGGTTTTTGTTATTATTTTAATTTTTTTTCGCCTGATTTTGATTAATTTGTTATTTTTGAGTTTTAGTTAACGAGTGATTAATAATGAGGTCGAGGATTTGCATGAATGCAACTTGTGGAACAGCTAGGACCCGTGAATGGAAAAGAGGGTGGCCTTTGCGATCGGGTGGATATGCTGATCTCTGCTGCAATTGCGGGTATACTTGGTGTCTATTTTTAGCATTGTTTATTGTCAAATTTAGTTTCTTGGTTCTTTTCGGGTTTTGCTTTGTTGCTTATTAAAGGCTTATCAGAGGTTTAGATTTAGGTTTTTAGGTTAATTTTCACAAAATTGGGGTTGGATACTTGAAATTTCTGGTTCATTAATAGAATTTTTGTGTTTTATGTAACCTTCTTGTTTGGTATGTGCAGTTTAATTGTGCAAAAAAACAAAGCAAAATTATGGTTAAGTTAAAAAGCAGCTACTGATTAACACTGTAATTATAATCCCCCCTTAGTTGTTACTTAATTTTAAAAAATGTTAGGATTTGTAGAAGTGCTTCTGTTCCTATAATCTTCCTAAATTCAACTCTTTGGTCCTTACAAGATATTATGCTTAACACTTTTACCTAGGTGTTGTTGAATTGATTTGAGGCTATAGAAATAGATTAGAAGTCTCAAGTTCAATTCAAACTGCTCCATATTTGCTGTATGGAGTTTTTGAGCTATATAAGCTATCTGGGTTAAAAATTTTGTGGGCTCTTTTTAAGCTTGTGCATTGCCTAAAGTTTAATACTAATTCTTCACCTAGAGATATATTTTCTCTTCTGTTTCTGCTTATTTTGTTGCTTAATAATTTTTGTTTCCCTGCTCCTATACAAGTGGGCCCAAATGTCTTTTATTAGTTTCTTCACCAACTTGTACGTGTATATTCAAATATATCTCAACCTTCTATTGAGATTTTTTGTGGTTTTTAAATAATTATTTGAAAATGTGTCATCATGCTAGTTCTGTTTATTTGTTAATTTTTATATCCTGGTATCGATTTTAGTTGTTTCTTGCTTGGCTTGGAACTACTTGTATGTTAGATCTGCCTATGAGAGTTTTGTTTTCTGCAATACATTCCACTTGGAAGAACCTGGTTGGAGGGAATGCTATTTATGCCGCAAGGTAAGCTAAAGTCTAATCAACTTTATTTTGTCATACTTCTTCTTTCTTGAACTTTTCAACTCTAATTGATTAAATCATCCAGCGTCTCCACTGTGGATGCATAGCCTCAAAGTCTTTGTTTGAGCTCTTGGATTATGGCGGTGTTGGATGTCTCAGCTGTGCAATGAGCACTCAACTTCATCTGGTAAGAAGAGTTTAGATTGTTTATTTCATCATGTAATGTTAAATGACCATTCTGAGCTTGATTAAAGTTATGTTTTGTATGAGTACAATTGTAGCCTCAAAGTGCAGCTATTATGTATATGAATATTCAGTGCTGCATTTCTTTCTTTAAATGTAGATATGATCATTTGGCATTACAAGTAGGAAAATAGTTACACGTAGTGCTTGTCATAGCCCTGCTTCACCTGTATTTTGTCAGAGCAGTGAAAATGGATGTCTGGTTAAAATATCTGTAGCATTTGTGTTATTACAGATGTTTCATAGATTGAAGGTCATGTTTGTGTAAATTGAAAGACATATACTAGTCCGTTAGCAGATGTGGTCTAAGTGATTGTGGGAAAGAGCTGATGCTTCCTCATATGAACTTATTTTTGGTATATTTTGTTGCTTTTCAAGAGTTTGAAGTGATTTGGTGATCATGTGTTGACTCCTTTTAATGCCTCCTATTACTTTCCCTTTGCAGATTCAGAGGGATGAAATTCGTAATAGATTTGGTGCACTGACTGTAAACGATGCTCATGATATGCGATCCCCTGCTGTTGAAGATAGGGTTGTTGGTGATGGTACTGCTGAAGGAAAATCAACGCATTTGTGTAGAATTATGGAGGCAAATGAACCCAGTCTCCTGGCTCCATCTCAGAGAGGAGATGAAAGTTTGTCTCTTTTACCAGAGAAACAGGAGGATGTCATACATCCATTTGGTGAAGTTCGTGCTGGGTGTGCAACTCAACCATCTGTTGGATCATCTAAATTTACCAAGCCAGACAGTATTGCCCAACCATCTCTGAGTATGAGTTTGGAAGTGCCATTGGGGAGTTCGAATTTTTTACTACCCTTTTCTAAAAGGGCTGCTGATGTAAGGGATCAGAGCAAAGCACCTCCTTCCTTTCAACAAGGTCATCGGTCTCGCCCCATTTTGCCCAAAACCCCTAAAACCGACCTTACCATAAGTTCTGAGACAAATAAAAGTACAGTTCCTCAACTTCGGGTTGCAAGGCTGCCTGCTGAGGGCCGGGGTAAAAATCATTTACTTTCTCGATACTGGCCAAGGATTACTGACCAAGAGCTGCAGCAACTTTCTGGAGCGTATCCATTTTTGTTTTATCTTTTTCATCATAAAGTTATTTCTGGAGAGTATCAGAACTACTACTTCGATATCATGCCTGTTGCTGTTTATTAATTGATATGATTGTTTCCTTAACTGTATTCTTTTAAGTTTGAATTCCACTATTGTGCCGCTGTTTGAGAAGGTTCTAAGTGCCAGTGATGCTGGCCGAATTGGTCGTTTAGTTCTCCCTAAAGCGTGCGCTGAAGTAAGTTTCAAAAAATATTCCCTTTCATTGATTTTTCCCCAACCTTTTCCCTTCTGTATTCCATTATTCTTCCTGTGCATTTGTGTAAACTGGAGGCCAATGCAGGCGTATTTTCCTACTATTTCTCAATCAGAAGGCGTTCCTTTGAGGATTCAAGATGTAAAAGGGAAAGAATGGGTGTTTCAGTTCAGATTTTGGCCCAACAACAATAGCAGGATGTATGTTTTAGAAGGTGTAACCCCTTGCATACAGTCTATGCAATTACGAGCCGGTGATACTTGTATGTTATTCATTCCATTCTGGCTTACCAATGAAATACGGTACCTGGTTTTTCTCTGTGGTTATATATCAATATTAAGGAAAATGATATTATCATGGAATTATTGGTGGTAAAGTGGTAGACAGAATAAATGTTCTAATGTTTGGACAGAATTGTTTGCTTAGTCTTTTAACAAAGTTGCTTCTTTTTTCTTATTTCTTAATATTTATTTGTTTTGACTTTGTAAGAGCATTAGCTCTAAACTAACATATGAGAAAACAAAGGTAATATTTATTATACAAAGTCAAAACAAATAAATATGACCTGTCTTTTCTCATTTGTTAGTTTTTAGAGCTAATGCTCTTTGCCATCATATTTGTGTATGTTGCTTAAATTAATCCTTTCTTATGGCAATACAAACTAAGGATCTCTATGGGAGGGATAGAGGAAAAAAGGATAAAATACATCAGTGCTTATGCAATTTACCACTTTTTCTTTAGCTGTTTGTGGAAAAACTTGTTAAAATGCTTAATGTTACTCTGTAAAGTACTTGAAATAAGATTTTAATTAGTATGTAATTATGTACTATTTTAAAAATCATAGTCATAAATTTGATAAGCATTTATATAATGTTAATAGTGAAACGCATGGATAAATATTTATACTTACTAATTAGCATTGCCAATCAGGCACTCACTTTTCCTTATAAGTTTTAGTTTTGTGTTTTCTACCAATGTTTTAACTGGAAGTAATTCATTTCATGTCAATCATTTTCCCTTACTGTTTTTGTCTTTCGATTGCAGTAACATTTAGTCGGATAGATCCTGGAGGCAAGCTTATTATGGGCTTCCGGAAATCATCCAACTCTGGAGACACGCAGGTAAAGCTTCGTAAACATATTATATCTATCTTTCATGTCCATTTTCCAGACATGCTTAGAAATCATTTATCTTGTTTTAAGGAAGTCATGTATAAGTTATGTAGTCATTATATAAACAGAATGCACAAACATCTGTCCTACCTAATGGCACTCCTGGGGAAGTTTCTCTTTCTGGTGTTACTGAAAATCTTCCTACAGTAAGTAGTTCTTCTGGTCTTTTCCAAACACTGAAAGGAAGCAAGGAACTTTACATAAATGCTCTATCCGAACATTTGAGTTTGGCTGAAGGGGGTATCGGTTGGCATAAAAGTGAGAACCATGGAGGGAAGACAAATGAGGATTCACTGCAGCAATCTGCACCAAGCATGGAGAAGAAAAGGACTAGAAACATTGGGTCCAAAAGTAAGAGGTTGTTAATGCACAGTGAAGAAGCTCTGGAGCTCAGACTTACATGGGAAGAAGCACAGGACTTGCTTCGACCACCCCCAAGTGCCAAACCAACCATTGTCACTGTTGAGGACCATGAATTTGAAGAGTATGATGTAAGTATCATGGTCAATGATTTTTTTTGGCTTTGATATATGCTGGCATGTTGCAATAGATTCAAAATTCTTGAATTTGAAATTTCACCATCTTTCCTGTGTAGCTATGTAACCAATGCTGTTTATTTAATTAGGAGCCCCCAGTTTTTGGAAAGAGGACTATATTCACTGCCTGGCCATCTGGGTAAGGATTCAATGATAGTCTTATATTTGTCATTTATGCATCTGGAATAGTTGCAAAATATTGATGGGTGGTTAGTAAATTATTTCATAATTTCTCTCTGAATAATTGAACAGTTCTATTTTCTTGCTCTCATCTGAATTTGTCTTTACTGCTCTCTGAATGTTGGGGACTAATCAATTGTCTGAAGTGTATATTTGTGGCTAGTTTCTTTATTGGAATGTACTAAAGTTTCAATCGGCAAAGCCAAGGTAGAATACAGTACAACTTTTGAATTGCGGGAGGAGTGTACCATAACTAAGTGCTCTCACCTGTTACCTTTTCTTTTTTAGAACATTAGAAGTTAAGTCTTGTAACTGCAATGTTATTATCTTCCTCGCTTTCTTCTGTACATGGTTACGTGTACCTTTATCGTTTTTTTCCCCTGAACCTTATTTGTATATGAAGAATAAAGAATGAAAAGCCTCCTGGAGGGCACATTATGTTGCTGATGTGGGGCAGGCTAACCTTTTGAATTCCGTTTCTCATCTCTGCATGCATCCTGAAGCACATCTTGCACTGCATTTCATGCCAAATCTATTCATCTGGTGCTGAATTGTCAAGCACTTCTTTCAGGGGACAGGAACAATGGGGTCAGTGTGATGATTGCTTCAAGTGGCGAAAATTGCCCACGGATATTCTTCTCCCTCCAAAGTGGACATGTTCAGATAATGTGTGGGATTCAATTAGGTGCAAATTTTTTTCTGCAATTTCTTGAATCTTACAAAATGTTTTATATGAAAAATATTCAGGAGATAGAACTTTGGCTTCTTATTTATGCTGGTGTGGTTGTGCACCTAGGTGTTCATGTTCTGCACCAGAGGAGATGAGTCAGAAGGATTTGGAAAATCTTCTCAGAATTGGTATAGGTATGATTAAAGCTTTTTTTTTTTTTTTTTTGGTTCCAAAAGAAGTTATAATTCTTATACATGCTTAGATGAGTGCTTTAGAATAGTAGAGAAGCATTTGGATTTTGCATAAATCTGGAGAAAGGATCTGGGTTGATCAATATGTATGCATCTAATAATTGTTTATATGACTAAAAGACCAAGTTCCAAGATCAATTCTGTATTTAAGCAATCATTTCTTGCCAATATGTGGTAGAAATCACTCAAAGTGCAAAGTGTCTCATGGCATACACTTATATTTATTATTAATGATGTTCATACAAAGTTGTTAACTTCAAAAATTTGAACATGTCTTTCCGTGCACATTTTTGGTCAGATTCCAAGAAGCCTAAAATTGTAGAAAGCCACAGGTCATTTGAAGAACATGAGCCTTCTGGTTTAGATGCTTTGGCTAGTGCTGCAGTTCTAGGGGATGATGCAGGCAACTCAGGTGAGCCTTCAGTTGGAGCCACAACAAAACATCCTCGGCATCGCCCTGGGTGCACTTGCATTGTATGCATTCAGCCTCCCAGTGGCAAGGGAAAGCACAAACCAACTTGCACATGCAATGTGTGCATGACTGTGAAAAGGCGTTTTAAAACCCTCATGCTGCGAAAGAAGAGACGTCAATCAGAACGTGAAGCTGGAGCTGCAGAAGTTGCTCAGAAGAACCATAATGACAATAAGGGTGAATCAGAAATGAATGGTGCGATAAAACACGATCCAATGCATACAAGTCCTGAAAACAAAATAAGCCAGACAAAAAGTAAAGTTGGTATGGCTGAGCCTGAGACCAGTGGTGGACAGATAGACCTAGATCTAAATTTTCATCCTAATCGTGAAGATGCGCAACCTGAAGACCCAGGAATGAACATTTCGAGCCTTGACCAAGCAGCTAGTGTGCCATTAGAGAATTATATGCAGCAGCAGCAGCAGCAGCAGCCGCCAAATGGGTTGGCAAGTCTGAGCTCATGTGTGATTCAACAATCAGCCACTAACGCGGAGAATGACAAACTTATGTCAGATGAAGGGTTCCTGGCATCCGTGGGCTGGGGCCGGGATCAGGAGCCCAATTTAGACTGAATTGTTTTATTTTTATTTTTTGTTTTTAATTTTTTTTTTCTAACCATATCACCAAGGGTATAGTTTTGCTTACCTTTTCTTTTCTAATAGAGGTGGTGTACGTCTACATTCATAAAATGTTTTTTTTTTTTTTCTCTTTCATAGTAGCAGCCGTCCTAGAATGGTTAATGATAAATGTCAATGCATTGCTTTTACAAATAAAGCGTAACAGATGTAAAAAAAAAAAAAGTTTTATGATTATCTTTTCAATGCAAAGTTAGATTATATCTAATCAAAATCTTCTACATGCACAAGGATGCCTGTCTATTTTGTTGCTGTTATTAGTATATGTTTAAGATTTATTTATTTATTTATTTTTTAGCAAATTTTGGTTGTGATTGTGACTATTGTTTTTGCTGTGTTTTATATAGCAAGCTAAATGAGTATTCGGTAACTGTTCACGGTGCTTGAGTCACTCTTGTAACCAAAACTCCTACCTGATGCACAAAATTAAATAATAGGTGCAAGCTTTGGTCCAGTCCACTACAATATTGTCTTATTGTGTGGTAGTATGAAATACAATGAACCCAAACTATTGTTTCAAGCTTGAATTACGGGCATGAATACAGGATTTTTTTTAACCTAATGGCCCCTATTGCAGGCTCAATTTAAATCTTAACCCAACTCAAAAATTACATTTAATTTTGGTCAAGTCAGGATTTTGGATCAAAATATCCCCAGGCCTATTATTTCTTGATTTCAATTGAAACTGTCGAGAGAACCCGATTTTCTTTCATAAATTACAAGGGAGTTGTCTAGGAGCCATGAATTACTGTCCCTCGTGAAATATACTTGAATCACACATATGTAATCATGTGAAAATTCATTGTCGTAATTTCAATAATGTGATGATGAACATTCTCAACACTCTTGGGTTAACACTAAATTTCAATGGAATTTTAAAAGTACATTGCAATTGAAAATCATGAAACCACATTTTAATTTAGTAGTGAAAATCTCGACGTTTTATATAAATTATTGACAAATGTTAAGATTTATTGACTGTGTCTTCGAATTAGAGGTGAAAAGTTAAAATGTTTTTGGCTTATAGACTACAATTTAAAGAAAGTTTCAAGAAATCTTGACTTTCATCAAGAATCTTGATATTTATCCTCAAAATGTCAAAATTTATTGACTTTTTTTATTAAGAATATATTTTGAACTTGGAGATTTCTTGATATTTTGTTCATAATCTTGAGAAAACGTCAACAAATTTTGATTGTTCAGTATATATTCTCAATAAAATATCAAAAAATTAAGTTTTGTGTTTCTTGACATTTTGTCCAAATTAATGCCAAAATGTCACAATTTCTAATGTTAAATACAAAATTTTGTCCTTATTTTCATATCAACACAGTTAACGCAAAAGAAAAAAGGAAAAGGTTATCTGACAATTATAACAAAACCAAATTATTAATAAAATGTCAAAACATCATGGTTGTTCAATAATCCATAAAATGTCAATTATATAATCATATCAATCATACAATTATCCCAAAACAAAATACAAAAATAAAATTATGATATTAAATATTGTATTTATCACAACACATTTTTAATAACACAAATATACATTGCTTGCTTGTTAATATAAAATCACGGAGAATTTATTTAAAGCGAAGAATAAAACTTGTGGAAGAGATCTTGGCAATTAGTTTATTTTGGAATGCGAAATATTTGACTTTTGTCACCCCTTCATGAACTCTTTCATGATCCTCTAAAGTAAACTATAATAGAAAATTATTTCATATCTATAACAAAATTAAAATAGTTTTAATTAAATTTTTATAAACACATAGTATCAAAACATGTTTTTACATGAAAGTCTAAAATTTTTTATGTTTTGAAACTTAAAGATTTCTTGACATTTCATGCACAAACCTGAACAAGAGGGGTCAATAATCTAGATTGGTATTTTTCACACATATCTTAACTAATTAATAACAATTTTGTCAAAACTCATTATCTAAGCATATTATTAAGATCACATCACTTGAATAATCTCCATACATCACATCACTTGAACAATCTCCATATACACTTATAATTCAATAAAACTATAACATAATATTAAAAAGATCACTCACCTTAAGTTTTTGCAACAACAATGTTGAGAGATTATTTTATAGCAAGTTCTTTTTTTCATTTTTTTTCTCAACAAAACATGTATAACATTCAAAACAAATGAAATTAAGTAATAATAGAATAAGGATGTTTTGGTTCAATTTTTTTTTTTTTTAAAATTAAAATATTTTATTTGATAGAATAAGTCTATTCAAGGTATAAAAAAAAAATATAAAATTAAATTATACGAAGGTGATATATTTTATATCTTGTGTTCAATTAAAATATTTAAAATAAAAGAATTAAATTTCACAATAATATTAGTCATAAATAAGTTGATGTTGAATCACTGACATTTTCGTTACTTAGGTAGTCGTGATGTGTTGCCAAATATTATTCATTACTTGTAACACTAAAACTGAATTTTAGTGTTACTGTCAACGTTATAAAACTTATTGAGTTGCACATTAAGATCGGGAATAATAGTGATGTTTATATATATATATATAATCCTAAATATGTTTAGAATTTGTTGAGCTATTTGAGTATTGAATTTGACTAAGTTTATAATTTAAAAATCGAACTAAATTTTGTTAATGCATACTTTACTAAATAGATTAGGCTTTAAAAGAAAGTCCAACCTTATGGTTTAAGTTTAAACTAAAACCTTATAATAATATTATAAATATATAATATTTGCATTTTATAGTGTATTTGCCTAGGGTTTATTTTGTGTGTTTACTTTTGAGATAAAAAAAAAAAAAAAACACTTAAAACTATCCACATTCAAAATGCAGGAGCTAGTACTTTAAAATTAATTTTCAATTGTGTGGATACTGTAGAGATGTAGAAATAATCAATCAATATTTGTGATTTGGTAAACCATCTAACACATAGGTATGTAAAAATCTACTGCGTTTTATTAATGTACATATCACTAGGGTTTATTACATGGATTTTGGGAAGCAAACAATTTTTTTTTTTTTTATAATTTTCACTGCATGTATGTACTACTTTGCTTACAATTCGAGAGTTTAAGTAAGAGCAAAGAATCAAGGTGAGGAAATAATGTGTTTAAGACAAATTCACCGATGAGTTAAGTGATCTTGAATTTATGACTCCTAAAAGGGTTTAAAATGTTACAAATTCTAGCTTACATTAATCAAATCGATCTCACATGACATGTGAATTGGTATAAAGAAATGACACATATTTAGAGATTGATAGAGTTGGAAATGTGTCGTCCCTTTTTATTAACATTTGAGGGATATGCATGGCATGACTTTGCTACAAGAGCTTAAGTGAATGAAATATAAAGTCTCTGAACAGTTGTGCCAAGAGTTCATAAGAGAATTTCAACAAGGTAGTATGCTAATGAAAGACTTAAACAACTTAAAGCTAATTAAATAAAGAGCAAATAAAAGCATGAAGCATTTCATAAAGTGATATCAAGTAGAAGTGCTAGAATTAGGTGCATAAAATCTCTCATTTACTTTAAAAGGATTAAGAAAATGGTTAGGATGTGTGCTTTTTAGTATAATTTACAAAAAAATTATGTAACTTCATATAATATAACATATTAGGAAGCCAAAAAAGTGGTTACAACCAAGGAAAAAGCCATAAAGAAAAGAAGGGAGGAAAAAGAAGCGAGTAGTTGGGAATCTTTAAAATTAAGAAGAATTGGAGAAGTTGCAAGAAAGATGACCAACTAGTGTATAATGACCAAACTACTCATTTTGAAAACCCTCGGTTTAATAACAGATAATGGAGGGAGCAGCCATGAAAGAAAATAATTTCTCATTAAAAAGATTGTAAGACAAAAAGTGTGGAAAAACAGAGAGGTTATCACTTCTCTTTCTCAAAAATTGTGATGAAAGAATGGAAATGATAGTAGAACAAAGGTAATTCATAGCTTTAAATACTCATCTAGATAAGATCAGCAAAGACACAAAGAATAGAAAAATGTTAATAACACCAAGACAAATTAACATACCAACAAGGGTCACAAATAGAAATAACAATTGTGCCTTCTACTAAGTGCATGGGCACAATATTAAAGATTGTGAAGTTGAAAAAACAAGTCAAAATATTATTGAAAAACAACTACCTTAAAGAGTATATTGTGGGTTAAGGAGAATAATTAAATAAAGAAAGGTCAGATAACCCAAGAAGACATAGAACAATGATTGCTAAAGAAGGTCAACTCTGGCAAAAAATTCAAATAGAACCCCTAAAAATTATTCATATTACTCAATAGGCCTAGTTATGAAGTATAATATGATCTTCATTTTACAAGCAAGTAAAAAAATCAAGATTAAGTAGCATTTCTATTATGTTCACGGAAAAGGATGCAAAAGGTGTTAGTTACCCACATGATGACATATTAGTATTGATTCTGAATACAATAACAACATTTACCAATCGAGTGTTTATTGATCCCAAAACCTTAGTCGACATTCTATTTAAACGCACATTGTATGACTTGAGAATTTAGGAATGAAGGTTAAAGCAAGTGTAAACATCATTATATAACTTCAAAAATAAATGTGTAACCCTACTTGGAAAGATTCAACTCTTAATCACCATGAGTGAGAAACCATATTCTAAAAAAATGATGGTCGATTTTTTAATGGTCAGCCACTGGATCCCATACAGGGCTTTGTTAGGAAGTTAGTTTATGTAAAACGTGAAAGTCATAATATTGATACACTACTTTAAGTTAAATATTGATTATTGATAGGGTTAAAGTGGTATGTGGAGACTAAAAGGAAGCTAGGAGCTGTTATACAATTACTATAAGAATGAAGTTTTACATATCAACCATAAACATGAAAGAGTAATGAAAGGAGGATGAGGGCATAATAGTAAGCTGAGAAGTGGAACTAGTTGAGGAATTAAAATATGTGGTGTTAGAAGGTGATAATTCCTCGGAGACTATGAAGGTAGGTTCCAATTCACAAAAAGATAACAAGGTAGAAATTTTAGGTCTTCTGAAAGAATACTTGAATAGCTTTGCATGGTCGCATAATGACATGTTAGGAATAGATTCAAGGATTACTTTGCACCCATTAACTATTAATCCTCGGTTTAAATAAATAAAGTAGAAAAGAAATGAATGCAATTAGGGAAGGTATAAAGCAATACATGTGTAGGTTGACAAGTTGCTATAGGTTAGATTTATACGAGAAGCTCACTATCCAAAATGGATTGCCAATTTAATAATGGTAAAAAAATGGAATGAAAAATGGAGGATGTGTGTGGACTTTACTAATTTGAATAAAACCTACCTGAAAGACAGTTTTTTCTTGTTGAGGATTGATCAACCCTTGTTGAGGATAAATCAACTAGTGGACACCACTATTGGTCATAAGTTATTGAGTTCTATGGATGCCTTTTGATTTATAATTAGATGAAGATGAATGAGCATGATCAGTAGAAGATAGCCTTTATAATTGACTGGGGGTTGTGTTGTTATAAAATAATGCCTTTTAGGTTGAAGAATATAAGGGTAGCTTATCAACTATTAGTGAATAATGTGTTCAAACTATTGATATGCAAGACAATGGAAGTATATGTGACAACATGATTACCAAGTTGATCCATTATATGGATAACATAAGGCATTTGAAGAAAACCTTTGAGCTATTAAAAAGATACCATATGAAACTGAATCCAAAAAAGTGCATATTTGAGTTGAATTTAGGAAATTTCTTAAGATGTATAGTAAGTAGGCAAGGAATTGGTAAACCCATAGAAGGTAAAGGCAATCTTGAAAGTGAGATCTCCAAGTACATCGAAAGAGATAAAGGTTGGCAAAAAAAATAGCAACATTGAGTTGCTTTATTTCTAAATCTACTTGTAAGTGTTTTGAATTTATTCAATTGTTAAAAAGAAAGGGCATGAAATAGATTAAGAAATGGGAGAAAAGCTTTCAAGAACTGAAAGCATATTTGGTTGGAATACTACTATTAGCTCGGCCACAAAAAGGAGACAAGTTTTTTCTTTATTTGGCAATTTCGAAACATGTTGTTAGTGTTGGTATATATGCCATATATCTAATAGTATTTTGGATGTTTGACATATTTGTATGATGAAAATTTTTTATTTATATATATTATTTGTAATTTCATTATTGCATATTTGTGTGTTTAAAAAATATAATAATACCCTTATAATAGTAAATTTAATTAGTTGGACACTATTTTTAAATGTTTCTAATTAAATATTATTATGAATAGAGTAATAATAATGTATAAAAATTAGTATATGTAATGACTGATAACAATATATGTGTGTTATGATATAAAATATCAAGTCAACACATAAGTACAAGTTAGTGAATTAATATACTAGATTGACTTATCATGAGAATGTTACGTAAATTATTATATGAGTGTTATTAGTAATTCTCATAGTGATAATGATGTATATAATTCTTGAATTTGAGATTATTATACTTTTTAACATAGAGAATGATATATTTTGATATTTTTAAATGTTATTTATAATAAGATAGATTTTAAAGAAAATAATATGTCATAATTTGTGTAGAGAAATGAGTCTGATTAAAATATGATTTGTTCCTCTTATATAATAAGAATGATATCTTGAACCCTTTGATTAAGTAAGACTTTAAAAAATGCATGACTTTGAAAAATGTATGATAATATTTAAATAAATCAATATATAATATTAACTTTATTTGATAGAGTACGTATATTCAAGATATCAAAAAAATATAAAATTGAACCATATATGGATAACGTATCCCATGTCTTATGTTCAATTAAAATATTTAAGACGAATTAAATTATATGGTAATATTGGTCACGGATAAGGTGATGTCAAATTATTGACATTCTCGTTATTTACAGAATTAAGAAATCTAATAATTAATACATAAAGTATAAATTTGGCTAAGATTTGATCTTGCACTCTATTGCTTGCATTCTTCCTTACTTGTCTTTAGAATATCCAGATTTGTATGATTTATTGAGTTCTTCTTAATTAATACACTTTGACTAAATCTCACAGTTAAGGAAGCTTCTTTTGGATATGTTCTACAAGATAAAATTAGCCAATTATTAGATAGCTCAATTAAT
Source organism: Khaya senegalensis (assembly GCA_032402905.1). Lineage (NCBI taxonomy): Eukaryota > Viridiplantae > Streptophyta > Magnoliopsida > Sapindales > Meliaceae > Khaya > Khaya senegalensis. The sequence continues at coordinate 4,477,544 of CP135551.1, read as the reverse complement.
AAAGATAATTAAAATAAATTAAACTAATTAACTTCCTAAATAATAGCTAACTTTCCTAATTAATTATTCTAAACATGCGTAAATAACAGTAATAAGCCGCGGGACTCCCTCAATGTCGCTGTGCGCCACACTTTCACACAAAAACTTTTGAATGTGCGTAAAAAAGACTGTTTTAAATTTTTTTGCACAACTCCTTGTTATAGGTCTACTAGGTCACTCCAATGGGTCCATTGACCAATGATTAGATATTTTGACCTTGTTGACATCAAAGACTTCTAATTGACTTTCATTTATTCCTTGATTTGCATCATTCTTTCCCTCCTCAAAAGGATTCATCCACGAATCATCATCACCTATTTCAAAAGGAGAAAGGTCAGAAACATTAAATATAGCACTAACACTATACTCACATTGAAGATCAAGTTTATATGCATTATCATTAAAACATTCAGTCACTTGAAATAGTCCATCTCCACGTGGATGCAACTTGCTTTTCCTTTACTTTGGAAAACGTTCTTTACACATATGTACCCACACCCAATCTCTAAGTTCAAAGACCATTTGTTTTTTGCCTTTATTAACTTGTCTTGCTCTTTGTTCATTTTGTTTCTTAATGCTCAAACGAACTTTCTCATGGAGTTTCTTCACGTAATTTGCCTTCTGTTCGCCATCACGACTCTTTGACACTTTTAAAGGCAAAGGTAATAAATCCAAAGGAGTTGTGGGTTAAAACTATAAACAACCTCAAGTGGTGAATGAGAAGTTGAAGAATGAATAAATCGATTATAAGCAAATTTAGCATGAGGTAAGAAATCTTCCTAATTTTTAAGATTTTTTTGAATAAGTGAACGCAAAAATTGTGATAAAGTGTGATTCACCATTTCAATTTGTCCATCTGTTTGTGGATGGCAAGTTGTTGAAAATAGCAATTTTGTTCCTAACTTTGCCCACAATGTCTTCCAAGAATAGCTAAGAAACTTAACATCACGATTAAATATTATGTTTTTCGGAACACCATGTAAACGTCTTATCTCTTTAAAAAAAAAGATCAGCCACATGAGTGGCATGATCTGATTTGTGACATGGAATAAAGTGTGCCATCTTTGAAAATCTGTCAACCACAACAAAAATAGAATCCCTACCCCCTCTAGACCTAGGCAAACCTAAAATGAAATCCATGAAAATATTTACCCATGGTTCACTAGGTATAGGCAAAGGGGTATACAAACCATGTGGCAAGACTCTAGACTTAGCTTGCTTATAAATGATGCATCTCTCACAAATCCTCTCAATATCTCTACGCATATGAGGCCAAAAGAAATGCTCGCTGAGTATGTCTAAAGTCTTTTTAATACCAAAATACCCCATCAATCCTCCATCATGTGACTTTCTAACAAGCAACTCCCTAAGTGAGCAATGTGAAATGCACACACGTTTCTCCCTAAAAAAATAACCATTATGTCTAAAAAACTTATCAAATGCAGTATGCTTACATGCATCATACACAATGACAAAATCATGATATGTAGGATACAATTCCTTTATAAACTCAAAACCAAACAATTTAGAGTTTAAAGAAGTAAGAAACGCGTACCTCCTCGAAAGTGCATTAGCAACTACATTCTCCTTACCTTACTTGTATCGAATTACATAGGGAAATGTCTCAGGGAATTCAGCCCATTTGACATGTCTTCGATTCAGCTTGTTTTGTCTTTTCAAATGTTTTAGAGACTCATGATTTGTATGAATTACGAACTCTTTAGGCCATGGATAGTGCTGCTACGTCTTTAAGGCTCTGATAAGTGCATACATCTCCTTTTCATATGTGGGGTACTTCAAGGCGACTTCGTTCAGCTTTTCAGAGAAGTATGCTATAGGTTTCTTCTCTTGCATTAAAACAGCTCCAATTCCTACACCAGAAGCATCACATTCAATTTCAAATGTCTTAGAAAAATCTGGAAGTGACAGTACAAGTGCAAAAATTAACTTATCTTTAAGACAAAGAAATGACTTATCTTGTGCTTCTCCCCATATGAATGCCATGTTTTTCTTGATAACCTCAGTGAGAGGTTCTGCAATGGTACTAGTCTTTAATGAAACGACGATAGAAACTTGCTAAACCATGAAAACTCCTAACTTCAGTTACGCTTTTATGAGTACGCCAATCTCGTATCGCTTTTACCTTTTCCTCATCAACTTGCAGTCTTTTTGAGCTCACTACCAAACAAAGAAAAACAATGCTATTCGTGCAAAATGTACACTTTTTAAGATTAGCATAAATATCTGTCTGCGCAAAGTATCTAAAACGCAATGTAAATGTTGAATATGATCATTTAGACACTTGCTGTAAATCAAAATATCATCGAAGTAAACAACAACAAATTTACCAATGAAAGCTCGTAATACATGATTCATTAAGCGCATGAATGTACTAGGTGCATTCGTAAGACCAAAAGGCATAACTAACCACTCATACAATCCAAATTTAGTCTTAAATGCAGTTTTCCATTCATCTCTCTCTCTCATCCTAATATGATGATAACCACTTTTCAAATTAATTTTAGAGAATATAGATGTACGATGTAACTCATCTAATATATCATCTAATCTAGGAATAGGGTGACGATACTTAACTGTGATGTTGTTAATGGCATGACAATCTATGCACATTCTCCATGATTCATCTTTTTAGGTACAAGAAGAACATGAATAGCACATAGATTCATGCTTTCTTGCACATACCCTTTTGACATTAAGTCTTCCATTTGTCTTTGTATCTCTTTCATTTTCTCTGGATTGCACCTATAAGCAGGTCGATTAAGAATAGAAGTTATAGGAATGAAGTCAATCTGATGCTTGATGCCTCGAATGGGTGGCAGTCCATTTGGAGTCTCCTCTAGAAAGATGTCCTCAAATTTCTGCAAAAGAGAAGTAATAAGAGAAGGAAGTGAAGGATCAAGCTCATTAGTGCTCAAACATACTTCTTTGTACAAGAGCACAGGGATTTATCAGTGAGAATGAATAGCACTCCTCACATCACTCATGCTTGCATAAAGACTCTTTTTTTTTTTTGTTTTACTTCCCTCTTATTTTTCCCCACCTTTCTTTTCACTCATGCTATCAAATTTCACTTTTTTTCCAACACCTTCATTTTGTTTTTCTTTTGCTGCTTCTTGGCTCACTCTTTCTTTTTCACTCAGCTTTATATCTCTTTTAATTCTTGATTGATCTTCATGCACAAGATGCGATGATATGGGAATGAGAGTGTACTTTTTATGATTTATGACAAAAGAGTAATGGTTCTTATACCCATCATGTGTGACTTGCCTATCATACTGCCAATGACGTCTTAACAGTATATGACTAACTTACATAGGGACTATGTCACATAAAACTTTATCACAATACTTTCCTATAGCAAAGGACACTAAAACTTGCTTATCAATTATAAGCTCGCCACAATCATTCAACCACTATAACTTGTAAGGCTTAGGATGATCTAACAAGGGTAGGCCAAGTTTCTTTACTATAAGTGTGCTAGCCACATTAGACAACTTTCACCATCAATAATAATATTACATAACTTGTTATTAATTAGACACCTAATATGAAAGATTTTCTCACATTGCTCAGTCTCATCATCTTTAATTTATGCATTCAATGCCCTATGCGTCACTAGACATTTTTCTTTAAATTCATGTGGATCTTCAAGCTTGTCTTCATCGCTTGCATCTTCAAGAGTTGACATTTCTGCATACACGACTTCATCATCATCTTTATCAGATTCTGGCATGATCATTAAGGTCCTTTTATTTGGGCATTAAGAAGTGACATGCCCTACACAATAGCACTTAAGCATTTAACATTACGAGGCTTAAAAGAATTAGAATTGGTAGCTTTTTCTTTGCTTCTCTCCGCCTTCTTAGGGTTAGAACTTTTCGTCTTGCTTTTTAAATCAGATTTTGTATTTTGCTTGTTCCCATCAAATTTTCAAGATTTTAAATTCAAACTAGATCCATAAGTGGACTTGAAAAACTTCTTTTGTTTCAATTGCCTTTCTACCTTCATTGCCATGTGAATCATGTCCTCAATATTACCATAATATTGTAATTCAATAACATCAGCAATCTCATGATTCAATCCTTGTAAGAACCTAGTTATGGTAGCCTCACGATCCTCCTCAAGGTTTGCTTAGATCATTGCGATCTCCATCTCTTTGTAGTAGTCTTCCACAGATTTGGATCCTTAAGTCAATCTCTGCAAGCGTTGATGTAGTTCCCTATAGTAATGGTTAGGAATAAAATGCTTTCTCAAGATCGCTTTCATCTTCTCCTATGTATTAACAAGTGGTTCTTTATTTCGTCGCCTACTCAAAATAAGTTGATCCTACCAAATTAAGGCATAGTCAGTGAATTCTACGGTAGTAAGACGTACCTTTTTCTCGTTCAAGTAATTATGACAATCGAAAACTATCTTAACTTTGCGTTCCCATTCAAGGTATGAATCGAGGTCAATTTTGCCTTGGAAAGGTGGAATTCTTATCTTAATACTTCCAATGTTATGATCCATATAATCATATCTCCCTCAGTTCTCCCTTGGCGCTTTAGATGTTGCATCATCAAAGTTGTGATTTTCAGTTTCGTAATGTATCCTAGTTTGTTTTCTTCCTTGTCCATTAGTGTTATGACCGGTCGACAATTTTTCTATGGTTCTCTGCATATTGTCCATGGTGGCATTGTTTTTCTCCAAAGTAGCTTACATCTTCTCCAGCAAATTACGGTAATCATTCATTGCACGTTCAAGTCTCAAAACATGTCCTTGTAATGCATCAAATTTAAATGTATTGACATATTTTGGTTGGTCATCAGTGGTCTTGTCTCTGTGTGCCATAGTGTTTTTTGATCTGAAAAGGAATATTAGAATAGCAAAATAGGTCTCACAAAGCTTTTTTTCTTTTCTTGTCACTCAACAATATACTCATAACTCTCGTGTTTCACTCTTAATATGGCTTTTATAAGGGATGCTTACTCTCCTGACCTTTTTTCACTCAATTTCTCTTCGTATGCTCTTAATTAAACTCTCAAACAAATTAAAGCTGCTTGCGTTGTTCAACCAGAGACAAATTAAGAAAGTTTTCAATCTCAATGGTAATAGCAAAAGAAAGAAAGTTTATGGATTTAGGTGGCTTAGAAGGTGGTCAGTTTGGGAAGTGGTAAAAAAAGTTTCTAATAAGTTTAGGTATTGGCCAGATTGGTTGGGTTTTGATATGATAAAATTGGTATAATTAGGTGTGCAAAGAATTGGTAAGATAGTTGGATATGTTGTGATTTTAGCTGAAAATGTAATTTTGACAAAAGCTAAAAATTGTAAATGTCCTAATTTAGTTGCCAAAAATTATAGGAAATTTGGTCAAAATTTGATAGTTTTTGGTTCCCTAATTATTGAAATAATATTTTGGTCTTAATTGGCATTTAAAGATATTTTTCTTTTCTGCAATTTGCCTTCTTTTTTTTCTTTTTAAAAAATAAATATGGAACCAATAAGGCAACTAAAATAAACAAGAAATATTGCCCAGGGTGCACGTGGCTAGTTTAGAAGTCACAAACTCGGGATGATGGTCACGACCAAAGTGGTTTGGTGGCTAGTTGGTTCGGTTTTGAGGTTAAAAGATGAAAATTAAAGATAGAATAAACAAAAGGTAGAAGAAGAAGAGAGATAAAAAAATAAAAAAAAAAGGATAGAACGAACTTTAATTCTAAAGCCTTACTCTGATACCAAATGATACGATCCCTGAAAGGAACGAATTGTCACGGAAGTAAAGTTTCAAGGAAAGTCTAAGAATTAAGTATTTCAGAAGGTTTCGACACCATAAGAACTTTCCTGATGGAACAATAAAGAATTGTTGATAAGTCTAAGTAGAACGCCATAAGCGAGCTTGATAAGTTCTAAGTTGTAAAAAAAGACAATGAAGAGAAAATAATTCCTCACAATTTTTTTGTCTAGCAAAATCTTTTTACATTTAAAAAAAAAGAATATTTATAATATTCTTAAATCTAATCTTAGTAGAATCAGAATAAAAACCTTTCTAAGGTAATAAAGAGTAATTTAGGAAAATATATAAAAGTTTACAGAATTAAAAAATCTAATAATTAATACATAAAGTATAAATTTGGTTAAGATTTGATCTTATACTCCATTGCTTGCATCCTTCCTTACTTGTTTTTAGAATATTCAGATTTGTAAGATTTATTGAGATTTTCTTAATTAATGCATTTTGACTAAATCTCACAATTAAGGAAACTTCTTTTGGACATGGCCTACAAGATAAAATTAATCAATTATTAGATAGTTCAATTAATAAAGGCAATTAAAATAAATTAAGCTAATTAACTTCCTAAATAATAGCTAACTTTCCTAATTAATTATTATAAATATGAGTAAATAATAGTAATAAGCCGCAGCACTCCTTTAATGTCACTATGCGCCCCACTTTCACACAAAAACTTTTGAATGTGCGTAAAAAAGACTGTTTTCAATTTTTTTACACGACTCCTTGTTATAGGTCCATTAGGCCACTTCAATGGGGTGACTCATGATTAGATATTTTGACCTTGTTGACATCAAAGACTTCTAATTAACTTTCATTTGCTCCTTAATTTGCATCAATATTAGTCACAAATAAAGTGATGTCAAATTATTGACATTCTCATTATTTAGATAGTCATGATATATTGTTATACATAACTTATACTTGTAACACTAAAATTAAATTTTAGGAATACTACCAATGTAAGGAGAATTTATTGGGTCACATATTAAGATGAGGAATAATATACATACATATATATATATATATATGTATATATAATTCTATATAAGTTTATGATTCATTGAGTTATTTGGGTATTAATTTTGATCAATTCTATTATATAAAGATTTTACTAAATTTATTAGTACTTACTTTGCTAAATAAATTGAGTTTTAGAAGAAAATCCAACCAAATAATTTAAGTTAAAATTAAAGACCTAAACTAGTAATATAGATATATATGATATTTACGTTTTAGATATGTGTTTAGGGTTTATTTTTGTGTTCTTACTTTTGATAAAAAAAGGATGTACAAAATATCAGACATTCAAATCATAAGAGTTAATACTCTAAATTAAATTCCTGAATTGTATGAATACCATAGAGACACAGAAACAATTGATATGTATTCGTGGTTGAGCAAAAATCGTTTAACTAGATGTATTTACATATTTACTATATTGAATTATATACATATGATAACACTAAAGATCTTAGAAAATAAACTGTTTATTTTGTATATTTTCACTGTATATATATGTACTGGTTTGCTTATAGTTAGTAGAGTATTGATAAGAGAAAAAGATAAAGTGCAAAGACTTATATATAATATTGGCAAGAGGTAAATGGAACCTAAGAATTTGGCTTTAGCTTTAGTAGTAGTAAGGAGAAAGCTATGACCATAGTTTCAAGTCTATACCATCATTGTGTTTACGAATCAACCATATTTGTAGATTTTACATAAATCATATCTCTTTGGATGACTTATTAAGTGGTCGATAGAACTTATGAGTTTTATACCAATTTTTAATTAAGAAAATGCATAAAGGCACAGGCTTTGGCAGAATGCATTGTTGAGAGATTGATATTCGAGGATTAGTTACATAGATTAGTAATAATGGTTTAAGATGGGAATTTGAAAGGTTTGAAAAAGAAGTTATATACTAACGAGGCTTCTAATACATTAGGCTATGTAGTGGGAATCATTTTGATTAACTTGATAGATGAATTTGTCTATGTTAAAGTTTGGGTTCAAAGTCACCAACAAGAAGGTGGAATACGAAACCCTATTGATCAAATTGAAGATAGTTTTGTCAATAAAGGCAAATAGAATACATGTGCACAATGACTCGCAGCTTGTGGTAAGTCAAGTTAATGGACAGTTTCAAGCCAAGAAGAAAAGATGAAAATGTATTAGGATAAAGTAAAAGAAATTGCAAAAAGTTTGAGATGGTAATTACGAAGCAAATACCAAGAACTTTAAATGCTTGGGCAAATTCATCAGCAAAGTTGGCATCAATGGTTGAAGGGAGATTACAAGAATAGTGTCCAAAGAATATATGAAGAGGTGGAGCATTGAGTAGGAAGATAGGAGACAAACAGTTAATAATATCAAGAACAGAAGTTTGTGGATGGAAGCGATAGAGGCATACATTAAACATGGCCATTTACTTGATAATATAAATAAGGTATAGAAGATAAAATATTGGGAAACTTAATATACTGTGATCAACGAAATGTTGCATAGAAAAGGATACATGATGTCATACATAAGGTGCTAAGGTGAAGAAAAATCCAATTATGTCCTAAGAGAAATTTATTTGGGTATTTGTGGGAGTCATGCAAGAGCACAATCTTTAATGTTTTAGGTCTTTAGATAAGGGTATTATTGGTCAACAATCCATCAGGATGCCAAAAAGTTGGTGCAAACTTGCTAGGGTTGTCAAATTCATGGAAACAAAATACAAAAACTTGTCTCTTCTTTTTGCACTTGTTCCTCACCATTCATCTCAGGTGTCAACATGTCGTGTCAATTCTATCTAAAACTGTCAACCATGTCATACTATGTCAATTCCATCCATAAAATTCAAGTTTATTTGTATTTCATGACATATTCATACTCTACCTAATTGTTAGAAGGTCGGTCCAATTCATCCTATAAATTATTAAATTTATGGCATGTTGTGCAATACCTTATTTGGTCATGAACTTTTTTTTTTAAATATATTTTTGAAATATAATCAAAGTATTACTAAATTTAAAATTTTTATACAACTAATATTATGAGCATTGTTAATTTTTTTTTAATTTTATACTATTTTAAAATATTTTAATAAACTAATAGTATTTTTGTTTATCAAATTTGCTGGCTAGCTTATTGAGTGTGCCTAAAACATGAGTCAGGCTTGAGTTTTAGTTGACCTTTGTGCTTTGTCAATTTTTTTTTAATCAAATTTGTGTTGTAATAATAGTAACACAACCCCCAATAAAGCCTTCTGATACGAATGGCCTTGGAGATATTGTGGTAACCATGAGAATCTTCTACAAGGCTTTGTAATAGCCATGCAAGACATTGCCAAATTTTGACTTAAAAAATAAAATTTTTGGTATTTAAAACTTTATATAGTGAAATTTGATGTCAATTTCACAAATCTAATATATGAAAAAAGTGAGTCCTTTGAACTATTTGATTGTAATAAAACTTAAGTCATATTTTCTTTGATTTCATTTTAATAATTCTTAAGTGTCAGGAACAAAATTGTAAGGAACCAAAATTAAGTTCATTGTGCCACCTTGAGTTATCAAATTAGAAAATGTTGTACTAATTAGACAAAATCATCATAAATTATATCAAAACCAACTCACCTAATAAAAAATATGCCAAAAAAGACATTGGGCCTCTTAAAGGGGGGTGTGAATTACAAAATTTTACTTTATTTGGGTAAAGTACGAGGATGTTTTTTTATAAATATTGTGCTCTTTCTTAATTAGTACAAAATTTTTTGGGTTTAAAGTTCAAAATTCTTGGTGCCAGAAATAAAATTGTGAGGTGTTAAGATTGGGTCCATTATGCCACCTTAAGTTTTATTAAAACGGATAATATTATACTAGTTAAACTAGGTCATCACAAATTTTGTGTTCCACTGTGTCAGTTGTAGCCACTTGTTATTTAATTTTGTTATTGTTAATACTACTAATTTGTAACTTACAATGGTGTTAAGAGAGAAAGTGCACATATATTGGTTGTAGGTTTTAATTAATAGTGTGTATGATTAGAGGGAGGTATCATTACAGCTATGTTAGGAGGAAAAGTGCACATATATTGGTTTTAGGCTTCACTTGAGGGTGTTTTTTCTTGGAATCCATAGAGAAAAAGAAAGGAATCCTCAATAAAATGAGGGTTCATTTTGTTTTTTTGGTTAAAAAAATGGAAGGGAGAATGAGGATAATTGGAAGAATGATGATTTATCTCTCAAGTGTGAGGAATTATAATTTTCTCATTTAAAATAATTAAAATTATAATTTTATTCCTCATTTATGATTTTATCATAACTTTTTATTTTAACCAATTTTATATAATTATTTTTTAATTAACTAATTATTTTAATTTAATTTAATTTATTTATAAATTAATTTATCAATATTAATATTTATTTTTGTTGTAAAAAATTAATATCATCTTTTAAACTATACTTATCATTATTTTGCCATAATTCTAAATATAAATATTTTTTTATATGTTTTATATACATATTAATTTATAATTTTATTTTATAACCTTATACTTATTATAATTAATATAACTAATCATATTTATTTGATAATTTTAATTTTTATTATATAAAAATAATTATTAATGTATTTATATCTTATATTTAAAAGTAAAATCATAAGTAAACTTAATTTTTAAATTATGAAATGCATAAAATATTTTAATAGAAATAAGTATTTTTATTTGAATAAAAATAATTGTTTAATAGAATAAATATTTATATTTAAAAATATTAATAAATATATGAGTTAAATATTTATTATTATAATTATTTATAGTGAAATACAATTATAACTAAAATTAAAAGTAAGAAATAATTAAAAATTTTAATCTATCAATAAATTTAAAAGTAAAGAATATTTTGATATACTTAAAAGATAATAAATTTATTTTTATTAATAATTTTATGATGTAATCAAATAAAGAAAAAGTTATTCTTTTCTTCTTTTTTTTTCTATCCTTACTCTTTTTTATTCTTAAAAACAAATACAACCTTAGTATTTTCAACTAGTGAGAGATATCATTACTTTATTTCTTGTTTCATACTAAATTGTATGAATTTTAACCACTTATTAGTTAGTTGGATGTTGTTTTATGATTTAGTTTTCTATTACTTTTAGTCGGCAATAGAATTCTGATTTTGAATTGAGCTGACATCTGTGTCTGTTTGGATCCCATTATACTGTGTTTGATTGTCGAAAAAATGTGAAAAATGAAAGAAAGTACAGATTATGGCATTTGGTTTTAAGCTTGACTTGCTATTGTACCTTTTTTTATAATCTATTGATTGAGACGTTTGTGGATTGGTTTTGTTAGATATCTCGTGTTTGAATTTTATTTGGTTTTGTTGGTGTTGACAGCCACTCATATTTGAGGATTGTGTGTTCTCAATATGGCTAATTTTTTGTTACTTCTTGTACCAAAGGAACTCTGGCTCGTATTTTTATTATGCTTGGTGGTACCTTGCTCCAAGAGCTGTGTGTTTAATTTCTCAAAAAATATGTATGCTGTATTGACATTTGGAATCTTCATTTGACAAGTTTAGTTGGACTGATTCATCGGGTAGCTATTTTTAAAGATGGGTAGTTAATGATAAGGGAATAACAGTTAATCTAGATAGAAATTGATTATTAAAAAATTGGCTAAACTCAATAATTAATAAGTTTCCACTTGTGTTTAATTCTCACTAATTTATATATACCATTATAGATGTTTATATAAAAGGATTGAATTAATGGACACCATACTATAAGTAAGTTTACTATTAGTATAAAATTTTATTTTATTTAATTTAGGGTAATATAAAAATTTAAAATTTAAATTTAAACATAATTTAAGTAGATCATCCGAATGTATTTATAATATTGGGTGTTTGTGAAAAATTAACAAAAAATAAGTAGTTTATATAAATTAATTATATTTTTATATCTAACATCTCTATATTTATGCAAGGTGATGATCTAAATATTTTTCTTCTCAGGAAAAATTTCTTGAGAGCAAATTTGGGCTGTCTTCAAAATGAATTTTGTTAGTTGTAAATTCTTGTGATTAATTTGCATATATTATTTCTTGTAATTTTGGTTATATTTTCTATTTTGTAGTTAAAATTTAAGATAAGTTTCAACCAACTTTCAATCTTTTGGTTGCAATAATTTTAAACCTAAATTCAATTTTCAATATATGACAATTAGATCAAATTTTATTATTTAATTTAAATTCCTTTTTCATGTGACATCTATTAATTTCTTTTTTATTTGTGTTTAGTTATAAATGTAATTGTTTCTTGAATCTAAACACTTTAGTATTTATTTGAGTTTTAGAGATTTTTTTCTTTTTTTCTTAAAGATTCTATCGTTCATAACCACTTTACAAGCACCGTTACCATCAATTTCAATTTCAAGAACGCATTATTTTCTTACTAATACTTTGTCTAATTAATTTAGTTACTAATTTTAGTGTCGAAGTATTTTGCTTCGCGTATTTCAATTAACAACATACTGTGTACACACTTCCAAGCTCCAACATTTTCTTTTTCTCATTCAACTCTGTTAGGCAAAGGCAGTGCTTGTGCAAGTACTTATAAATTTATGCATAATTGTCTCTCCGCTCGTATAATTCATGCTAATTTATGAGATTAAACTTTGGGTACTCTTGTTTAATTGATTTTAATTTTCACTTTTATTGAAAAGTTATAAAATTAAATAATCTGATTAAAAACCTTTTGGCATATTTATTATGAATTTTTTTAACTTAATGTATGATTTCAAATAAATTAATTTTTTCACAGCATAAATATTTGTAGTGTGTGTGTGTTGAATAGCATATATATAATTATTTGTATTTTTAACTTTTATGCTTATTCATGGTCTTATACTTTGTTACAGATATAAGATATGCTGCTAAGCTTTCCTTCAAAACCCTAGATGCTGGCAATGGTTGGATGCTTCATAAAGATTATCCATGATTCATGCCCATTCATATAATTCATAAAAAATTTTAGATGAGATCATTCAATTTGTCATTATTTTATTTATTGGTTGGTATGGTGTGATTGTCAAGTATTGTCACCCATGTCAAGTTCAAATTAGTTTTTTTCTTTTAAAAAAGTTATCGATAAATAATGTTCATCCAAGTACTTTTATAATAATAATTTATTTTTTAATTGTTTTATAATTATAATTTTTTTATTGTGAAATAAATAAAAGAATTATGAATTAGATTATCCACATAATTCATTAATAAAACTTTATTTTTTTAAAATTAAAATTTATTTCTTAATTAGTATAGTATGTATAAATTAAAAAATAAGAAAATATATAATAAAAATAAATTGAGATGAAAAAATAAGCTTCATGTCATTTTTATAATTTTTCATTAATAAAAATTATTGACAAAAATTTATATGTAACAAAGCATTTAAACGAACTTAAAGCATAAATAATAAAATAATTTAATTTTTAAAATTGTTTTATGAAAAAATATGAAAAAAATAAAATATTATAAATTTTCATTTAGAATAAGATTATTTTAGATATTACATGGGGTTAAATTTATAACATACTATAATTTTTAAAAATTATAATGAGGTATTCTAATAAGTGAAATATAATTACACAAAATATAGTTGGAAATATCATTATTTTGTTTTTAATTGAAAAGAAACTGTGAGAGCCTGGGCCTCAATCAAATTTTGTCATTAGTGACAACAAATATGGGCCCGGTCTGGTCCAACCAAATCTTGATGAAGCAAAAAATGTTAAATTAGTACATTGGGTTTCATCAGGTACCTACCCCTAAAGTTTGCCATACTTTTTATATAAAAGTACATTTATCTTTTTTTTTTTTATATTTTTTAATTATAAGTTGATAAATTAAAAAACAAATATATTTTTAATTTATTTATTTTTTATAAGTAAAATTCTAATAGTTATAATCATTTAATTTTTTTTATTTTTTAATTTATTTATATTATGTCTTAGTTTATATTTTAATATTTTAATATTATAAATTTTTTTTAAATATATATTATAAATCTTGTATAGAAAAGTAATTAATTTTAAATTAACCATTAGATTAAGAATTTATCAAAGGTGAGGATTGATTGTAATAAATGTATAAATTCTATCTACTTAATTATAAATGTCTTTTATTATCTTTTTTCTTTCGTATTTAATCTTTTTGTCCTTACTTAACACCTATTTTCTTTCCCTTTTATAAATCTTTTTTTTTTTCACATAATCTCTTCTATTTTTTCTCTTTACTTGTTTCTTCACATTCCAAAAGTTATTCTTGCAGGAGTGAAGGTTTTTTTTTATCTTCACTTATCTCTTTTGTTGAACTTTTATTTAATTTTTAATTCAAATTTTATTATACTACTTTATATCATTACTAACAAGAATTAGTTAAAATTTTGATTTATTTCTTATTGTAGATTTTATTAAATTAGAATTTAGAAGTAAGAAAAAAGGACTCTAAAAACTATTTTATCCTTACAAACATGTTAGAACAAATGGAAGACTTGGTATGTTGTTGAAACTTCAATATTTTTTTTAGTTATTATTATTATTTTCTAAAATTTTAATAATTTTCAAATACATTTTAGGGGAACTATGGTGAAATCAATACTGGTGATAAAAGTGTAAAACAATTATTGACACCATATGTGGGGATGCTTTTTGAAACATTAGATGAAGCTAGAAACTACTATGAGGATTATGGTAAGCAAGAGGGATTTGGGATTCAAACTCAATCTTCATCCAAGACTAGATTAGGTTTAAATGAGGTGACAAGTAGATAATTTGTATATGCACATCAAGAAAGGTATGCTTTAAAGAATAAAAGGCCTAATGCTATTGATGAACAAAATGAAAGAGATGCAAATGAGATAAAGAACACAAAAGGAAAAGGTAAAAATTGTTCCACTTTTAAATGTGGGTGTACAGATAGTATGCGTATTGTGTATGACAAATGGTCAAATAAGTGGAAAGTTTTAATTTTCATAAATACACACAATTACAAAATAGTTACTTCAGTCCAGCCAGAAGAATGAAGATGAAATCTAATAAATATATATCTAAAGTTATTAAGAATTTGATAGAAGCATTTCATAGAGAAAATTTACCAATTGGAAAAGTTTGTTCAGTGTTTGGAGGTCCAAATATTGGTTTCAATAATAGGATTTCTATAATCACTTGAGAGATGTATGGCATAGACAGTTAAAAAGAGGGGATGCACAATCAGTTCTTACATATTTTAGAAAAAAACAAGTAAATAATCCTTGATTTTTTTTTTATATAATTTAATGTGATGAAAATGGATGTGATGCGCTCCATCATGGAAATGACGTTGCTGCAATCCAAGAAGAGCCATACATAGGACCAATTACTAGAGCAAGGGCTAAGCTTGTTACTTTACTCACCTGCATGGAGGGAAATTGATTTGCTGATTGAGTTTAATTTCAGCTAATTACGATGATGATTTCTGGTCAATGAACTTCAATAAATAAGGTGGCTAATAACTTAAATGTTTAATTAATGATGTATTAATTATGGTTTTAGTAATTAGGTTTTAATTAATTAGCCTTAGTTTTCCAATTAGGCATTAAATGCACAAATCTTCCAAGGCAAGTTTGCTAGTTCTATAATGGAAGGCATGTTATTGTAATGGATTTTCAATCTACGAATGAAAAAGTATTTTGCTGAGTTGCATACAATTCTTATTTAAACAAATTCTTTGTTTAATGGCGAATTCTTATCGATTCTTATCACTCTTCCTTCTTTCTATCTTACAGTGTGGCGAATCATCCTAGTAATATTGTTTGTGGCGATCTAATCTTATCAAACTTGATTCGTTAGTGTTAATTTTTTTATTTTGATTCTTAATACTGATTTAGAACTCTATTTCTTCATCTTAAACTTCCATAAGCCATTCATATTACATTATCACTTCAAAATCGTACATAACCCTTCAGCTTCCGTAAAACACCTTTGAAGAACCAGAAACCTACTTCAATTACAAATTTTCATCTACTCAACAACTAATCCATATCCCAACACATCTTTCCATCTACAAAACACCAAAAATAAAATATATACCCATAAATCTTGATTCATCATTTGAAGATCCTTGAGGCATATCAGTTGGTATCAGAGCCTCTTTGAATCAAGAAACCCATTCACTTGAAATTTTCAGCAAGAATCATGTCTAAAGAAGAAGAAACTTTCGGTGTTCCAAGAGGATTGAGTTTGGATCAAGCTAAGATCTTAGCACTTGAACGCCAGCAAGCAGAAATGAGGGAGCAAATTGACTGTTTAATTCAAGCCATAGAGAGGAATACCATTCAGCAACAACCCAGAAGACGTAAACGATGAGAGCAACGAGCACCTAGAAGGCTTGATTATTATGTAGAAGATGAGCTTGATGAGCTGGGAATAGATAATGAAGCTAAGGAGAGACCATGGCAGAGAAGAAATACTAGGGATAATGGAATTGATGTTAAGTTGAAGATTCTGCCATTTCGAGGAACGAGTTCACTCGAGGAGTACTTAGAATGGGTGTAAAAAGTAGAGAAGGTATTTGAGTATTATGATTATTCTGAACCAAGGAAGTGCAAGTTGGCCGCTCTTGAATTTACTGATTATGCCAATTTATGATGGGAAAAATGAGAAAGTCAGGCGAAGAAGGGAAGGTTTAGATGAGGTCACAAGTTGGAGAGGCATAAAGAGATTAATAGAGAGAAGATTTTTGCCAGAATACTACAAACAAGAACTGTACTTTAAGCTTTAGAGTTTAAGGCAAGGGGGCATGTGTGTAGAAGACTATGTTAAAGAGTATGAGATACTTATGATGAGATGTAACTTGTAAGAACTAGAAGAACTAACCATTGCAAGGTTCCTTGGTGGGCTAAAATATGAAATTTCAAGTAGGGCAGAATTACAACCATATGTTTCTTTGCAAGATGTGATTAAACTTGCTATCAAGGTGGATAGACAACTAATGAGGGGAGTGTATAGATTCGGTTCAACCAAAAACATCAATTCATCATCTACTTATCCAACTTCCATTTCAAAGAAAATAGCAAAATTAGCGGAGAAAAGTGGTCCTAGCAAGTCAACAGTAGCCATGGATAAAGGAAAAGAGAAAATGACAGAAAAAATTCCTCCAAAACGGAGCTGAGACATCAAATACTTTAAATGCCTTAGATATGGGCATATCACTTCCGAATGTCCAAATAGGAGGGTAATGGTACTTAGGGACTCACAAGGAGAATTGGAGAGTGAAGATGAGGCTGCAGAAGAAGATGGAGTGGAAAATAGCAAGGAAGAAGAGGTACAATATGCTAAAATTAGAGAAATGCTTGTAGTTCGCTGCACCATGACTACACAAGCAAAAGAGGAAGATAAGCAACGTGAGAATATCTTTCATACAACGTGTGCAATTCAGAATAAGGTGTGTGGAGTTATAATTGATGGGGGTAGTTGTACAAATGTGGCTTCTACTACTTTGGTTGAAAAATTAAATTTGGCTACTTTAAAACATCCCCAACCTTGTAGATTACAATGGCTAAATGACAATGGTGATGTGAAGGTTACTTAGCAAGTTTTGGTGCCTTTTTCAATTGGTAGATACAAAGATGAAGTGTTATGTGATGTAGTCCCTATGGATGCAAGTCATCTCTTATTGGGAAGACCTTGGCAGTATGATAGAAGAGCTTTTCATGATCGTTATAAGAATACATATTCCTTTGTTAAGGATAGCAGAAAGATTATGTTAACACCTCTTAATCCACAACAAATTCAGAAAGATAAAATTGAGTTTGACAAGAGAAAGAAAGAGAGTTTGTTTGTCAACAAAGGAGTAGTAAAGCAAGCTTTGTTTGATAAAAAGCCAATCTTTATTTTGGTGGTCAAAGAAGCAACTCAAAGCGGAGATGTTACTTTTCCAACTCAAGTGGAGGCAATTTTAAAGGAGTTTGCTGATATATATCCAGAAGAATTACCGAAGGGGTTACCACCAATCAGAGGAATTGAGCACCAAATAGATCTCATACCAGGGGCAACTCTGCCAAATCGACCAGCCTACAGAAGTAATTCGGAAGAGACTAAAGAGTTGTAAAAGCAAGTTTCTGAGCTGATTGATAGTGGATATGTTAGGGTATGTTAGGGAATCCATGAGTCCTTGCTCTGTACCAGCTTTGTTGGTGCCAAAGAATGATGGAACCATGAGGATGTGTGTGGATAGTAGGGCAATCAACAAGATTATGGTAAAATATCGCTATCCTATCCCTAGACTTGATGATATGCTTGATGAGTTAAATGGTGCTGTTATATTTTCTAAAATAGATATCAAAAATGGTTATCATCAGATTAGGATGAAAGAAGGGGATGAATGAAAAACTGCTTTTAAAACTAAATTTGGATTATATGAATGGATGGTTATGCCATTTGGTTTATCTAATGCACCAAGCACCTTTATGAGATTGATGAATCATGTGCTTAGGAACTTTATTGGTGATTTTGTTGTGGTTTATTTTGATGATATTCTGATTTACAGTGGAAGTTTAGAAACACATATAATTCATTTGAGGAAGGTGTTTGAAGTGTTGAGAGAAGAGAATTTGTATGGCAACATGAAAAAATGTCATTTTTGCCAAGATCATGTAGTTTTTCTTGGTTATGTGGTGTCAAAGCATGGTGTTGGTGTTGATGAAGAAAAGGTGAAGGCTATTAAAGAGTGGCTTATTCCAAGTAGTGTTGCTGAAGTGAGAAGTTTCCATGGGTTAGCTTCTTTTTATAAAAGGTTTGTGAAGAATTTCAGTACTTTGCTTGCTCCTATTACTGAAATTATTAAAAAAGGAAGGACTTTTGAATGGAATAAAGAAGCATAAAGGAGTTTTGAGTTGATTAAAGAAAAGTTGACAACTACACCAATTTTAGCTTTACCTAATTTCACCAAAACTTTTGAATTAGAATGTGATGCATCTGGTGTGGGAATTGTGGCTGTTCATATGCAAGAGGGGCATCAATTAGCATACTTTAGTCAAAAGTTAAGTGGTGCACAATTAAACTACTCAACCTATGACAAAGAGTTTTTTGCTTTAATTAGAGCTTTGGAGACATGGCAATATTATTTACTGCCCAAGGAGTTTGTTATTCACACTGATTATGAGTCCTTGAAGCATTTAAAGGGCCAAAGCAAGCTGAACCGAAGACATACCAAATGGGTGGAATTCGTGGAATCTTTTCCTTGTATGATCAAGTACAAGAAAGGAAATGTCAACATTGTGGCTGATGCACTATCTCGGAGGTACTCTTTAATTTCCATGTTAAATGTTAAACTAATGGGTTTTAAAATGCTTGTAGATTAGAATAAAGATGACCAAAAGTTTGCGTCAATATATGAGGAGTGCAAGAAAGGAGCCATGCAAGGATTCTATCAACATGATAACTATCTATTCAAGCAAGGTAGACTGTGCATCTCAAATTGTTCAATCCGTGAGCACTTAGTGAGGGAAACTCATAGTGGAGGTTTAGTTGGTCATTTTGGAGAAAAGAAGACATTAGAGGCACTCAAGGAACATTTTTATTGGCTAGCCATGATCATAGATGTTAAAAGCGTTATAGAAAGATGTGTGATATGCAAGAAAGCCAAGAGCAAGGAGATGTCACAAGGGTTATACATGCCATTACCTGTACCAAACCAACCGTGGAAAGATCTAAGCATGGATTTTGTTCTTGGTTTGCCTAGAACGCAGCAAAGAAAAGATTCAGTTATGGTAGTTGTTGACAAGTTTTCCAAGATGTCTCATTTTATTCCTTACCACAAGACAAATGATGCCCAACATGTTGCTGATTTATTCTTCAAGGAGATTATTTGATTACATGGGATTCCAAAAAGTATTGTTTCAGATCGTGATGCCAAATTCCTGAGTTACTTTTGGAAGACTTTGTGGAAAAGACTTGGAACAAAACTACTCTTCAGCACAACATGCTATCCTCAAACTGATGGACAAATCGAAGTGGTAAATCGAACCCTTTCTTCTTTACTTCGTACTGTTGTTAACAAGAATTTGAAGAACTGGGATGAATGTTTACCATATGTTGAGTTTGCTTATAATAGAAGTGTGCATAGTGGAACAAAGCATTCACCATTTGAGATAGTTTATGGATTCAATCCTACAACTCCTTTTGATTTGTTGTCCCTGCCTATTGAAGATAAAATTTATCTTGATGGGAAAAAAAAGGTTGAGTCTGTCAAATCTCTGCATGAGAGTGTGAAGAAGCAAATTGAAAAGAAAAATGAAGAATTTGCACAGTCAGCAAACAAAAGGAGAAAAAGAATTCAATTTGCACTAGGAGATTTAGTTTCGATTCATCTACGTAGGGAAAGGTTTCCAACACAAAGAAAATCTAAATTAATGCCGAGGGCTGATGGTCCTTTTAGAGTTGTTGAGAAGGTGAATGATAATGCTTATAAGATAGAATTGCCTGGAGATTATAATATTTTTACTATATTCAATGTAAGTGACCTTTCTCCTTACTTAAAAGATGATTTCAAAGACACTAAAGAGAAGGATTTGAGGGCAAATCCAATTCAACAAGGGGGAGATGATGCACTCCATCATGGAAATGACGTTGCTACAATTCAAGAAGAGTCATACATGGGACCAGTTACTAGAGCAAGAGCCAAGCTTGTTACTTTACTCACCTACATAGAGGGAAATTGATTTGCTGATTGAGTTTAATTTTAGCCAATTATGATGATGATTTCTGGTCAATGAACTTCAATAAATAAGGTGGCTAATAACTTAAATGTTTAATTAATGATGTATTAGTTATGGTTTTAGTAATTAGGTTATAATTAATTAGTTTTAGTTTTCTAATTAGGCATTAAATGCACAAATCTTCCAAGGCAAGTTTGCTAGTTCTATAATGGAAGGCATGTTATTGTAATGGATTTTCAATCTACAAATGAAAAAGTATTTTGCTGAGTTGCATCCAATTCTTATCTAAACAAATTCTTTGTTTAGTGGTGAATTCTTATTACTCTTCCTTCTTTCTATCTTACAGTGTGGCGAATCATCATAGTAATCTTATTTGTGGCAATCTAATCTTATCAAACTTGATTCATTAGTGTTAATTTCTTTATTTTGATTCTTAATACTAATTTAGAACTCTATTTCTTCATCTTAAACTTCCATAAGCCATTCATATCACATTACCACTTCAAAATCGTACATAACCCTTCAGCTTTCGGAAAACACCTTTAAAGAACCAGAAACCTACATTGATTACGAATTTTCATCTACTCAACAACTAATTCATATCCTAACACCTCTTTCCATCTATAAAACACCAAAAATAAAATATATACCTATAAATCTTGATTCATCATTTAAAGATCCTTAAGGCATATCAGGATGGGCAACTAATTTTTTTAGGTTGATGCTCAATCATGTTTAGCATATCATTATTTTGGGGACGTGGTTACATTTGATATAACTTATAGAACAAATAAATATGATATGCCATTGGCACAATTCACAGGAGTAAACCACCACTTGCAATTAATACAATTTGGATATGCACTATTACAAGATGAAATAGAAGCAACTTTTTTATGGCTTTTTGAGACATGTGTTGAAGTTATGAGAGGAATTCCTTTGGTTTCTATCATTACTGACCAAAACTTAGTAATGAAAGGAGCAATTGTAAGGTTTTTTTTTTTCGAATACATGTTATCAATTTTGCTTTGGCACATTAAGAAAAAATTTGTTAAGAGTTGTCACATGTGTACTTTAAGAAATCAATATTCAAGATAGGGCTAAAAAAATGTATTATGTCAACCTACAGGATAACAAAATTTGAAGAAAATCAGAAGAGTTTAGTTATGAAAAATGATTTGAAGATAATGAATGGCTAAATCATCTTTATGACATATGTGCTTCTTGGGTGCTTATTTTTAATCGTAGCATGTTTTTTTCTAGAATGAATATTATTGGATAAAAAGAGGGCATGAATTCTTTCTTTGATAGCTTTGTAACATCCACAACAAATTTTAAAGAATTGTTGTCCAATATGAACAAGCGTTGAAAAAATTATGGAAAAAAAAAAAGTGATGAAGATTTTGAGTTTGGACATAAGTATCAAATTGTCAATAATAAAGAATTTCTTTTGAAACATGCATCGAAATTATATACCAGAAAAGTTTTCAATAAATTTCAGGATGAATGGAGTCAAGTCAACAAATACAAAGTTGAGGAAAAAGGAGATGATGGTGAATATCACAAGTACCTTGTTAAAACAAAATTCGAAGAACTCGAAGAATTTATGGTGAAGTTAAATTTACAAATTTATATGGGAATGAGTGAACGCCAAAATTTTGAATTTGTTGGAATACTTTGTAGGTATTTTTTGAAAGTATTTGTTTGTTTAGATATTGATACAATACCAGAATATTTTGTGTTGCGAAGATGGAGACAAGAAGTTACCAAATTTAGAATCATAAATTTAAGAGATTTTTGTAAAAATGAAAATAAAGATGAACCAGAGGCTTTAAGACTTAGTCATATATGCCACCAATCTTATAAATTGGCTTGTATTGTGTAATACCCCTATATTTAAAATCAATTACACAAGATAAAATATGATAATTTTTTTTTTCAAAGCATAAAGATATATCTGATAGACATTTTTGTAACGATGATAAATATATAAATATCAACATATAACCATTAATTAAAATATAATTCATTTAAAATAAAACATTCCTCAATATTGATAGAGTGTGTATCAGAGGTTATACACTGATATAATGGATAACTCAATGGTGTATCAATATGATATACCTCTACACACACACACACACACACACACATACACACTTATGTCTAATTATGCCGTCACATATTACCTAAATATGTTAGTAATTATACTCATACTATTATTTTCACCTAATGTACATATTGAGTACTGTCTTTAGTACTGACGTATACACATGCAACCACTTTTAGGATATAGTATACCACTTGATAATATGCACCGTATCTAAAAGTAATAATTATTTAAATACACACACTCATCATGGATCAAGTATTAAGAAATAACCTAAATTTAATTAATTCAAAGAACACATTTATAGCCAAAATAATATATACATATACAGAAGGAAGTTAGATATGTATAATATCTTAGTTATATACATAGTCTGTAATATGTAACCCAAAAATACAAGTTTAGTGTACCAACTTATATATATATGCATATGCAAAATTATACATTAACACCAAAAAAACCCTCATCACAAAGATACTAACTCTACTGATGCCTCAAAGAGTTTGCATCCATATCCTACTACGCCACATTATTTATAAAACCACAATCCATAAAGGGTGAGTAAAATAGCTCAATAAGGAAATATAACATTCTAGTACAAAAATTGTTTTTCTACCACATACATTATGTGATACTAACAGCGTAGAGGCCATAAAATCCATACCGCCTTGAACATAATCTGACGATACACATAACACTCCGACCATACAATCCGTATCACTATCCACATAATGTTCATAATTACTGCATAAAATGCGAATAAGTGTACATACATTTTGGAATTAATATTATATGACATTTCTGACAAATTACTGATAAATATCTAATCAGTCATGCTAATATAGTTATGGATCGTGGCCACAAAGTAAATCCACCTAACTCTCATCCATTCACACCACTCGTCTATCAAGTTGAGTATATATTTTACATATAATTGATCATATAATATGATAATAACCAAGCTAGCGGGTGTGAAGGGTATCTGAATATCCAGATTCATAACTAATGCAACCATACAATTAATAGCACATGACCTAAAACCATTCATTCATTTTTGAAAACCATTGTATACCTAAATTATGCACAATTAATACTATATGAAACTAAGATCATGCATTCATTTTTAAAATCGTTATACACTCAAACCATGCACAATGAATACCACATATACACACTTATACACACTGAAATGATAAATAGTGTTCAAATCTCAGTTTTTATGCACAGATGAAATTCGTTCACATAATGAATGCATAATACACCTACAGATAGTGATATTTAACCAAAAATTCATAACACTTCTATGATCTCATACACTCGCAAATACCTCATCTATTAAATTTACTAGGATTTATCTATCACAATTATAATTTTCACTATCATGATACATATATCGCATAACTATCTAACATTAATGAATAACCACACCAACGCAGTATTTACTATTAAAAAAATTTATATAATAATTATAACTACTAAAATTATTATAATAACCAACATGCAGCGCCAGGAATACTATAAACTATTTTAAGTTCTATTAATCACGTTCTAATCATACAGTCATAATAACAATTCCTCCACACATTCCAATAATTCATATAAAACATTATACATACATAGCATATCAAAATACTTTTAAATCTCTATAAGTATATCCATTGTTCTTCAATGGAATTTTTCCTATATTAGTAATCAAAATTACTATTTTACCATTTTTTCAATTTTTTTTATTTTGTCCATTCAACTCAAATGCTACCATAAAAATAATAATTAAAGTCACCAAAATAGTAGTCAAAATTCTTATTCTACTATTTTTTTATTTTTCTTCCATTTTAACCAACCAAATCAATTCCTATTAATTTTATTACTTCACCATACAATTATTAACACATAATCATTAAAAAAAAAAATCATCTAAGGCACAATAAATAGTATCTAAATTTATCATTTGACCATTTTTCTAATTTTCTTCTATTTTACACATTATCCTATACCTAATCTCATCTAAACACCATCCTAAATCCATTTATACACAAATCAGTCATCAATCACAAATTTTATAAAAGAAAATTATATACCCTTACCTTTAAAGTATACCAAATGCTTGAGTAAACCTCTTAACACTGTAAAACAACTAAAATCACTATTTCAAACCATAAAATCACCATCAAAATCACTTTTCAACAAATCCATAAATTAAAATTTAATGAAATCAAGAACTTTTACGATCAAATTAAAACTCTTGACATGTAGAATAATTTTTTCTTCTGCAATAACGTATTTAATTGGGGCAGATTGTGAGATTTTACTTGATTTTTTTAAGAAAATAAAAAAAAAAATTGAAAGAGAAGGGAACGTGTAACTCACAGCAAGAGAGAAAAGGAAGAAGTTGATTTGATGCAATTTTAAAAAGTGAAAGAGTTTTGTCCAATTTAATATTTTTAAAAATTACACTATTACTTAATAATTTTTCAAAATTTACATTTAACTCCTAAAAAAATTATGAGATTATCTAAACTATTTTTAGATTTTTTAACTTTAGTCTATCAGTTTTAATTCTCACTTTTTTTTAAAAAAAATTTCTTGTAAAAAGATCATTTTACTATAATAAAGAAAATTGGTCATTTTGATCCTTTTACACATCATTTTTAGGAAAATTCACATTCAAATTCAATTATGCTTTTTCTTACATCTTATTTACACTATTTAAAATATTTTTGGTTGGTTGGTTTCTGGCAAAATCCTTTCGCTCCTTTGCAAAATGGCTACTTCGCCCTTTTCTACAAAATTGCCCTTTTCGGATGAAAATGCAATTCTTGTTGTTTTAGGGTTATTCAACTTATCTCTTCTCATAAAATTATATTACAACACTTAAAAAATTTTGGGTGATCGAATTTTGGCAGAGTCATTCCGACCTTTGGCGTAATGATTCTTTTGCTCTTTGTGTCCTCGACTTCGTAAAAATACACTAAGCACGTCTCGAATTGAAATTAAACTTACCACCATGATATTTATGAAGTTTTAAGAACTTTTATGTGATCAAAACTCACTTTGACCATAATTTTGAGTAAAAAGACTATTTTATCCCTACCCGCCAAAATAACTCGTTTACGCGATTTTTACCAAATTTTCTTCCAACGAACTTCATAAAATAATTTTAGGGATAAGAAATAATAAAAATTAAGGTTTACTTGTATCCGTATGTCACATATTGCATCATCGTGAAATGAAGCATACTTGATTTATATGAAAGTTATAAATGAGTTAGCCAAAAAAATTCCAGAATTTTTAGAACCTTTAACCAAGACATTCCAACAAGAAGATAATCCACATATTATCATCAATTCCTCTTAGTCATTACTTATAGATCCTCATATCTCACAAACTAAAGGTAGGAAGAAAGATGTTAATAGCACTAGTAGACTAAAAAGTGGTATTAATGTAGCTCTTGGTAAGAAGAAGAGGAAGTGTGCATTATGTCAGAAACTAGAACACGAGAAACGTATTTGTTCTACAAATCCAAAGAAAAAAAGGACTAAAATAACTAATGCAGGTAAATAATATTTTATATTTTTGATAAATATTTTTAAAATTTGAATATCTTTTATAAGTTTTTGATTTTTATTATTTGTATAAATTTAGAGAATGAAGAAACATATGAGTTAGGTCGAAGTTTGGAGAGTTATGAAAAAGACTGTTGTGAGTTTTGCCTAAAAATTTTATTAATTAAGAATTCTTTATTTTTATTATTAGTATTTATCTTATTATATTTTGTTTTACAGTTTTACTGCCTAGTTGTTTACTGCTATACTATAATATTGATGTAAGGTTGCTAAAGATTTTGATGCTTTTGTTTTCGGTCGGCCCGATTTACTTGTGTGTTTTGCTATTACAATCGCAGGAAGACAGTACATTTTTATTACTAATAGCTTTGCTAATTTTGCCTTATTTGTTGAGTTACTTATATTTTTATGACTCTAGCATTTTTATTTTAATTTTTATGATATTCAAAGAATAAGTGTTTGTTAAACATGTTATTTTATCTTCTCTAGGACTTCACTCTTTATGTATAAGTTTACGTCTTGTGACTCATAAATTATTGATATTTCTATTATTTGTGGTAGAAACACAATCTAGTAATCTTCCATTCCAAGCTATTGACATCGGGCTTCATTTTATTCATTTTATAACAAACTCAATTATGATTTTAAGGGGGGTAAAAAAAAGTTCTTGTATTGACTATTGGTGTATCATATATATATATATATATTCATTATTTTCGTTTTCCTACTCTCTTGATGGACATGGCTACCTAAAAAAGTTTGCCATATTTTTTTTGATCAAATTTTTGTTTCAAGAAAGCAAAATTATATTATTGTAAGAGGATATAAAAAGGTTTGTTATATTCAATATTGGTTCAACGAATAATTGTATCTATGTGATAGATGAATAAGTTTAACGTATTTTGTATTTACTTTCAAATTCTAATTCAATAAAACTTGAATTAAAAACTAAATAAAAGTTTGACAAAAGGGATAAGTGGAGAGAAAAAACCTTTATCCTCGCAAGAATAACTTTTGAAATGTGAAGAGACAAGTGAAGAGAAAAAATAAAAGAGATTATGTGAAAAAAAAAAGGATTTATAAAAGAGAGAGAAAATAGGTGTTGAAATAAGGACAAAGAAGATTAAATATGAAAGGAAAAAGATAATAAAGGACATTTGTAATTAAGTAGATAGAATTTCTATATTTATTACAATCAATCCTCACTCTTGATAAACTTTTAATCTAATGATTGATAAAATATGTAAAAAACTGTGTAATCTTAAGAGGTTGCTGATCCTTCCCCATATATATATATATATGATTAAGATACTTTTAATAAAATATGATTTATTTGTTTATATAGTATACCTCACAAACTCTAAAAATTAAATAAGGATGAGTAAATTAAAATTCTATGAATAAATGAATCAAGAGTATATTTATCATTTAATTACATACATATGTATGACATACTATGCTATTTTATGCATATAAAAATATCACATTGAATATATGCATACTTAATTAATATGAAATTAAGACATAAGATACATAATATTTCTTTATATATATATATATAATTGCTAAATTTTATGATTTTAGTATATATTTATATTGTACAGGTGTTAAAAATTTTAGGGATATAATAATATGATTTTATAAGAATATTTTTATAAATTTGTGAATAAATTAGTTATTACTATAAAAAATAGAAATACAAATTTTGTTAATGCTAGTTTTAGGATTTCACTTTTGGAAAAGAATAAGCTTTTAAAATGGGCAAAATATATTATAAGCTCAATTTATTTAGTGTTGATTCAAGCCCTTTTTTCACTAAATTTTACAAAATTCTACAAATTTCTTCATTTTTTTTTCCCTTTAATCATAGGTAAATTAGTGATATTACAATCTATTATATTAGCAACCAAGTTATATATTGACATATAAGTCTAAATATTATGATCGGTGGTGAAAAAGGCATATTTAAGGTTTTTTTTTTTGTCTATTTTCTTCATTTATCTAAATTTTGACTGCTACAAATTTCTATAATTTTCTCCCATTTCTCTCATCTTCTACCATTGAAAAATCACCAACACACCTTAGAAAAATTGTAAAAAATTCTGTAAGCATAATCAACCAAGAACCAAACCAGAAAAATTCTTGATTCCAATTAGTTTCATTAGAAAAAAATTTCAATGAAGTAAACTCTTGCCTTGGAAGATTTTGGTGAGTTTTTTAAATTTTATTTTGAACTTAGAATTATGTTAGAAATATGTAGGAAGCATGAAATGAATGTTGAGTTAAAAAAACTTAGGATGACCGAAATTTGGTGTATGTGTATGCTTGTGTATTGTTTGCATATATGGAGGAAGAATTATGAATTGAGGATCATATTGTTATTTAAATTTTGTTAGGGATATATAGATGATTATAAGTTTATGTCAAATAAAAATTACTCATGTAATATAGTGATTAAGGTGA
Source organism: Khaya senegalensis (assembly GCA_032402905.1). NCBI lineage: Eukaryota > Viridiplantae > Streptophyta > Magnoliopsida > Sapindales > Meliaceae > Khaya > Khaya senegalensis. Next base: position 4,448,826 of record CP135551.1, on the reverse strand, counting down.
AATGGTGATGGTAAGTATGTATAGTAATTATTAGAATGCTTAAATGGTTGAATTTTTGGGAGAAAATTGGAGATAGATTTTGATGTAGAAAATATTGATTGTATGGGTTTATTTGGTGTAATTAATGATGGTATCTTCCTTAAGTTAAGTATTATATATTTAGTAATAGTTAGAGAAAAATTAATGCATTTAGTAAGTATAAATTTGTCATACGACAATCTCATTATTTTTTAGGTGAACTTTAATGTTATGTTGGTATATATTTTGATTATAGATAATTTGTGTTGGAAGTTTGATATAGTGATGAATATGAAGTATTTTATTTAGGTAAAATTTGGTATCTATTGGATTTGTAGAAATAGAATGAATTTTAGTAGACAATTGTTAGTAAAAGTAAATTATTTTATGTAACTTTTGATGATTGAATTGGGTGAGACATATTCTATAAATTGACATAAGGAAGTTAAGTATTGGTAATATGAAGGTGGTATAGTGTATGTATGTTGAATACAAATTATAATTAGATGTATTGATAAATGTCAACTAAGTCTACATGTATTTCATATAATTTATCAAGGTTGCATACTTAGAATAAACATAGTATATTAATATCTTGTGCATGAATAAATTCTATATAGATGGTGATACAACAGTGTGAGATCCAACTTAGTAGGGAGATTAAATTTGAAAATATTAACCTTCCCACAAATTGTGAGTAGATGAATGAGTTTTTAAATAATTTCAATGTTATGAATTTGAATATTTTATGAAAATACTTTTATTTTCAATACTTTTTGATAAAATAAATTTAAATATTTAATTATTTTATGAAATTTAGATTTATAAATACTTTATAAATATGGATTTAAAAATATTGGAGTAGAAATAAATTTACTAAAAAATATGATTTAAGCATTTGTGTGTGGAACTTATGGATGCATAATTTGATGCATATGATGTGAAGATGAGTTTATGACTTCATGATTTGTGATTATAGTGTAAGTATTCAATTACAAGTGCGTCTGTATATAAATTTATACTTGCGTTTACATGTATGCATTTCTACCCTTACTAGACAAAAGGATAAGGGAAAGATTACCTACTTCCGTCTTTATCACCTGATATGGGATAAATGAGAAGTTACTAGTTGATATAATTAGTGTTTAACACCATATCTCTTATTTAGGCCAATGCTAATGAGTGGACTCAATAACTTAATTTTTATATAATTTATGTGAAATAACTTATTAGTAGGTCTCAATATGTCTACCAGAGATACAATAGGAGATATCTTAGAAAATAATTTTTTAGCGAGCTTAAATTTTTACTGGATCATTCACAAATATTATATAAGAATATTTTTCGATAATTTATTTAAATATAAATGAATAACTAAAATGTTATGAATTGTTATATTTTTAAATATAATATTTTTACTCTTATATTGAAATTTTAATTCACCATTGTCTATTTATTCATGGAGTTATTACTCGCTCTTTATTTTTTTAAAAATATTTTTAAATTAGACAATTTTGAGGAGATCATAATTCACATCCTATCTAGTTAACTTTTCGACAGATATTTTATCAGAAAATCATTTAAATATATAATATTCTTCGTGACTATATATAGAAATATTGTAAAAAGCATCTAAAAATTTTGTAAAATTACTTAATTGTTTAAAATATTTTATTAATAAATATTATATACATGTTATGTAATTTTAGATATATACGATACTTTAAACTTTACATATTCATGTGAGTTACTAGTGAAAGATAATTTTGGTAAGTGTATAATAGTTATTATATATTTAGATATATGAATTGGGGTATGATATAATCAATTTATAATTAAAGTAATATAGAGGGAAGGTAAATATATATTTTCACAAAATTTATCATAAAATATAATTATTATAAATTTGAAAAGAGATATTGATAAAATCACATGGGTATGTATTTGCACAATAAAAAATACCCGACCTAAAGTGTTTTTAAAAAATTAGTGGAGAATGAATAATTATTTAAAAAATTTAAAGGATCTTTAATATTTAATTATTATTTAGTATTCATCATTTGTTTCACAGTCGATTCCGGAAAGAAAAGTAAGTCATAGAAAAGATCTGGTTACAAATATATGTTAAGTATCCTAATCTATTACTCTCTTATCTTCTTCAAACATGCGTTAACAGAAAATACGAATGAACCGACAGTAGTTAATTAATGACAAAATTAAAATAATGTGAAAATATTCTCACGAAATTTTTCGGACAAATAGCAAATCAATAATGATTTTAAAGTGGGAGGTGGTGATGATTAGGAGTATATGGAGAATAGGTAGATGAAGCTGCCACAAACGAAGGAGTGACATTGCCGCTACTGCTAGCATGCGCCCTGCTGGTTGGGGTCACGGGGCTTCTTGATCTAGACATCATGGTGCTGCGACCATATGCTCGCTCGCCGCTCCTCCTCGGTCCTTTCTCCGCCCACTTGAGCTCCGCCTGCTTGACCGAACTCGGGTACCTTGAGAAACATCCTAGCTTTCCTGCTCTTTTTATGTACCTATAATAAAAAAAGGCCGGCACATCCACATCCAACAGTAATGTTATTATACTAATATTGTTATTTTTGTCAAATCTCATTGTTGTTGGCGATGGAGTAAATTAACAATGCCGAAATTCAATTACTAGTCTTTTGGTACAAGTTTAATTAAAGTCAAGTTATAATTAGTAGATAAGACAACAAAGTAAGTCCTACTCTGTATGTAAACTTTGAAAAAGATAGAATAATTTGAAATCAACAATGTACCGAGCTTACATTAATTATAGTTTTCACATCAGCCGGTGAAATTTGAAAGAAAAGTCTCAGTATGTTTACCTTTGACTGAATCTTCTCCCTAAACACTGGATGCATTTTCTCCCTTCTGTCATCTCTCCCATGCCAACACTTACGCAATCACTACAATACACTCTTCCGCAGACCTGCAGATAGAAGTATGTATATCTTCCTCCATTAAATATATGTATTGTGTTTGAATATTTTTATATATCTTATTAATTGCTAGAATTTGAGATATTACCAGGCATTGATGGCGGAATATATAGATATAAGTGGTGCAAACTGTGCAAATGTTTGAGTGAGGAATTCCAGGACGGCGTCTTTGAGCTTTCTCTTGATACATGGAAGCCATGCTTGTGACGCTCACACTATCAAACGCTGTGCTACTCTCGACTGCATGCCTGAACTCTTCCCGTCTTTCTGTGCTAATTGTTTGTCTACAATTATTCTCACCATAATGGTAATGATTCATTGGCGATGCATGATGATTTTGATGATGATTTCTGGACTCTTGCAAGCCTTTGTTGAAATCAAGACTTGGTAATTTGTTTAACGGTGATTCGTGAACTTTTGGGATTCTAGCTTCATTGATTGGTTCCAGGACTGTGGGGTTTTTCTTTTCTGAGGATGCAACAATCACGCTTTGTTTAACTTCTGCTAGATCTTGAAAAGTGAGGTTAACTGAGTCATCAGGAATTCCCAGGTACAGGTCTTCAAGCTCTCTTCTTGCTTTTGCTAACGTTGCTTTGTCCCCCATTTGAGTTAGTTCCCTGCAGAATCAGATACTGCTTGATTTTTTGAAAGGGAATTAACGAGTGATACAACATTAAGGGAGAGGAAGAATAGTTTCAAGTGAGAGCGAAGATTGGGTTCCATTGGAAATAGAGAAGTTATACATAAATAAAAGGCAAACTTCTGACTAAGGCCGGACACAGATGAGGTACAAAAATTAATTCCAAAGTATACCGTATATGTATTTACAACAGTAGTCAAAATATTATATTTTAATAGTGGCTTGAAATTAAATAGATATTTTCGTAATCTACTGTTTGCCTATAAAATTAAAAGGACTGCTGTTTTTCGATGAAAGCAATGATGCTTTGATAGATAATATTTATTTTTGTAACCTGACTTGTAGTATGTTATATATATCATGTGAGAAATTCTTGGTACGCGTGAAACAGATTCAAACTTTGGCCAACCTGTTAAAACCAATCCTGGATTACATCACCCAGACCAATAACCCAAAAAAAATCCTCCGGCCGGTGTATTTAAATTATAGTAATGTGTTTCATATAGGTCAAATGATTTTGTCTCATTTGGTGGATAGAATCGATGCTTAAGGGGATGGTAAATCAAATTTATCACTTAAATGTGCGGTGCCGTAAGACCATTATATATGATTGTCACAAAAGGCAAGATCAATGCGTAATGTACAAGGCACTTTGATAGAATCTATAGCAGCTGGTAACAAAAAATGGGTCAATCATCCAATCATCAATTGATATTAGTAGTTTAATATTTTTTTCAGAAAGTTTTGTTGCTTTTTAAAGTTTGAGTAAATAAGTCACATTTATTTATATTTTTTAATATAAAATTTAAATATAGGATTGAAGTGACTATTACTTATACATATATATATATTTTACGCTTTTGAAATTTTAAAAGTTTGAAAATTCTTTTTTAAAGAAAATATAGGTTATAAAGTTTAATTACTGTCAAGACTAAAAATTTAAAAAATTGATCATATAAATAATGAATGACCAAATAAATAGTTTCACTTAACTAAATAAATAATAATTTTTTTTTTTTTAAAAATTTCGTAATATTTCAATTATATAATTTAAGTTCCATTACCTACAAGAAGTTTTGACACTTCTAATATTATTTTTTTTTTTTTAACTACTACTATCATTCAAGGGTATGCATTTAAATATCAAATAAAATATAGTTAGTAAATTAATTTTCCTTTTTAATATATATTTACCTTAAAATGTTGTATTAAGAACATATAAACATTTATATATATAAATTTATAAACAAACTAAAATTATATAGTTAGTAAATTATTCAAACTTATTCATAAAGTTTATTCATCATAATATTTAAACTAAATATTTCACATTTCTATATAGGATTCATCATTCATCGCTATAGAATTATTTTTTCATATTCACCATAACAATCAATTTTTTTCATAAAGTTCACACACACACACACACACACACACACATATATTTATACACATATTATTGTTAAAACATACAACACCGTAAAGATATTTTAGAATACCTAATTTAGTATTGTATGTTAACGAAGTCCAAATATTTTTCATTATAATTTACAAGTAGTATTATACAATACTCTGCCATTCTTGAATTTCAAACATGTAATTACCATTTACTACACTAAAATTTTCATAATACAATTCAATAAGACTGAATTATCTACATAACAATTTCATACAAAATTCTCCTTATTTCATATTCCAACCACCTTTTCATACAAATAATCATTCTAAAATATAACATATAAATAATTTTTTTCTTCTCATTCTCATTTGGCCGAATTTTTCATTCATGCATATATAGTTTTATTATACCATTTTCATTCTAATACACTTCCTAAACATATTTACATATTCATAATTAATCAAATACATCAAAGTAAACATTTCTCCCTAACATTCCTTATATGACCAAATTTCACATTCCATGCATACAATATTTTACTTTACCAATTTCATCCAAACACATTTTTTTCAAAATTTTCTAAATGGCTAAATTTTTCTCCTTAGGACCCAAACTTTATACTTGCAAATTTTACATCAATTCATGCTAAATATCATCTCAATTTTATCATTCAACATATAATTGCATTAAAACACAATTTTTTTCCTAACATATATACATGGCTGAATATACCATCATACATACATGCCTTAATTTTTTTTTTAAAATTCTACTTCCAATCATGCTTAGCAACACTTCAATTTCATAATTTCACATCCAATTGTAATAACATAATTATTTATGAAAACCCAAATTTTTACTGTACCAAAAATTATGAAAACCTTACCTTTCTTCACTAAAATTTGTTTTTCCTTATTTATTTGATAGCTTCCTCCTTCTTTCTATACAAAATCACTATTCTACATCAATTTTTCTACATCATATAAACTTAAAAGATATAAAACTTGAAGATTCTTACCTTAAATGAAAGCTTTCCAAGCCTTTTTCCACTTTTCCTAAATAAATTTATTAAAATTTTCTTAATTTTTGTAAGATTTTGGCTTGAAAATTTGGAAAAAAAATAAGAAACAAAGAGAGGGGAGAGGTTCGGCAACCTTGGAGAAAAATGGAGAAGTTTCTAGCTTGTTCTCCCTTTTATTTAATTAATTATGGCACATATCTAATTTTACCTCTCATTTTTTCAATGCAAGGGCCAATATGTCCTCATATCATTTACCTACTTATCCCCTTCATTTTTTTGGTTATTTCCTTCTTGTCTTATAAATTTAACTCCCGCTTTATCCCTTGATTCTTTTTAAAATGACCATATCACCAGTGGCAAAAATAAAATGTCATCTTTATTTTTTTTCATCTTTTCTAAAGGAATTTACATCCAAATGTAACACCCCCTTCCTTTCATTTCTATTCATGTGGCATATAGTACATTGAAATTATCGAAAAGACAAAAATCAACGCTTTCTCATAGTGAAGCGAAGTTTTTATTTATTCAAAAGAGTTTATAAGAAGTAACCACATAAATAGCAACAGCTAAAATAGTATTATTTTTTTTTTCTAAAGAATTGTTATGCATTTTAACGAAATTCATACTTCAGAGTACACAGAAATAAAATTACATAACAATGGCCTAAACCTTAGATATACTATGCCCCGTCCGAAAATCTTTGCCTCAACTGCACTTTCCGAAACCGCTACCGCTATGCCGTATTCCCCTGAAAATAATAATCCCACAAAGGGGTGAGCCCACTGGTTGGTTCAGATTCCACCGGAGCTACATTGGTCGCCAAAAATCTTGCCGGAAACACCCCTTCCCGATTAGCCTTCCCAGGCCGGAATCCGGTGACCAAATGCCGGAGCGGGGCACACCACCGTGAAGAGGGCGGCGAGATGGTGCTAGACGCGCTGGAGATGTCGGTCAACTCGTCGCCGTCCGTCGTGAATCGCCGGTCAAAGTTTACGTCGGCGGAGCTTCGGGCGGCGCGTGAGGGCGCGTGGCAGCGGCGATCGGGGCGGGGTTGGCGGCGTTGCACTTGTGGCGGTCCGGCGGTCCTCCACTCGCCGGTGGTGAGGTGATCCGAGGTCCGGTGACGAAAGTCACTGTTCACAGGAGAGAGAACCGTGGGGAAGAGAGAGAGAAGAGAGAGAAAATGGAGGAAAAAGTGAATTTTTGTTTTCCGGGTTTTCCGACCCCTTCCCGCTTATATAGTCGGGCACGCACGACGAAAATTACAGTTTTTCGCTTTCGTCGTCATATTTCTGATACCGGTAATGAAATACTGTATTTTTTGCTCATACAGTATGCTGTTTCGAATACCGGTCAACTCTCTCTCTTATCAAAACTCTCAAAAATACTGTATTATAACTCCATGACAAAGTTTTAAGAGTATAAAAATTTCAAGATGTTACACCAAATCAAGTTTTGATTTCTTCCTACATATTATTTACAATATTTCAAGGACTTCATGGTGGATGGATTCCCATTCTATGCTTCCAAATTTTTTTGATTTGTCAATTTTGCCCTTTTTACAAAATTGTTCTTTTTTGATAAAATTGTAATTTTGGCGATTTTAGGGTTAGTTACTCTATCCTTTTTTTTAATATTACTTATTCAATTCCACAATTTAACATCTTATTCGATGTCTATTTTGCCTATCTCATCATAGCATAATGACTATTTTACCCTTAACACGCCCATATTATCAATTTATTTTTTTTATGGAATTTACCCTAAGTTTTACCTTTGTTACTTCAATTTCATAAATTCTAGAAATAAATTGAGTGGGAGTTCAAAAGCATACCTGAATTTAAGGTGTTACAAGAACAAAAAATTTGATACCATTAACCTAAAATTTAAAATATATAATACAAAAAAATTAAAATATAAAAATTAAAATAATTAATATAAAATTTAAAATATATTATATAAAAAATATGAAACACCAAAGCATCAATATATAAGTTGAAAAGAAGATTGCAATAATCGATGGAGTTATCAATCACGTTAGTTAACACTATGTTTGGTATTGTAATAGATGTTGTAGGGCAAAAACATTTAATGGCTTTGTGACATATTTCGACTAGAAAATAAAAAAGATATTTTCCAATATTTTTCATCATTTTGTTTAAAATATAATATTTTAGAGCATTTTAAGCTAAAATAATGATGTTTGAAAATATTTTGGGGCAAATATTGATGTTTTAAAGATTATATAGTATTTTTGTCAAAAGCAATGATGATTACATGGTATTTTTTGGATAATACAGTATCATTTTAAAGCATTATATAGTATACTTGGCAAACATGATTACATTTTGTAGCATTTATTGCATTTATAAGAAAACAAGGACATTTTTAAAGCATTCTATAATGCTATTAGCATAAATAATAATGTTTTAAAGTGTTATGTAGCACTTTTAACCTAAGTGATGATATTCTAAAGTATTTGTGGTGAAAATGATAACATTTTAAAGCAATGTGTTACATTTTTGGAAAAAGAAAAAACAGTGATATTTTAAAGCATTATACAATGTTTTGACAAATATGGTAAAGTTTTAAAGCAGTTTATTGTATTTTTAGAGAAAACGATAATGTTTTAAAATATCTATTGCATTTTTAATAAAATGGTAATGCTTTAAAGCATTTATATCATTTTTTTCAAAGATGATGATGTTTTAAACATTTTTCTATCATTTTTGGATAAATCATTAATGTTTTAAAGCATTTTATATCATTTTTGGCAAAAATGGTAATATTTTGAGTAATTTCTCACGGTCTATTTTATTTTTAGAAAAAAGAGTGATGTTTTAAGGTGTCTAATAACCCAACTTGGCCCGACCCTAGAGTTATCAAAGGGGTCTGATCTAGCTATCTAAACTTGTCATGGGTTTAAGATAGACCTGCTGGATTGAAATGCTTATAACATGTATAAAATAAAATTTGTATTCATTGCAACATTTTCACAAAACATATGGCATATCAATTGATCATACATCATATATATGCAAAAATTGACAATTTTGGATGAGTTTCCATACATACTTGAGGAGGGATGATGATGAATTCTTTGATTGTGTGAAGAAACTACAATTTGCAACACCGAAAGCTAGAGAAGCTAACTTTGCCGAATTTACTATGGGAGGAGAAGATTTTTCAAGCAAAAACGTTGAAGAAATTGGTAAAGTTGGCATATATATACTTGAATAAATCTATCAGTTTTCATATTTGTTCTCACCTTTATTTAAAAGGTGAAATATGTATTATGAAAAAAATGGTCATTATCTCATAATTTTTATTTTATACATTTAAGTTCATGTACTTAAATGTAAAGTATTTGATTAACTTTTAACCTAATGTAATTAAGCATATCTTCATGGACTTACTTGTAATTATTCAATAATTACACAATTGTATATATGTTATTAGATAATTCATATTATCTATTTGACCATGTAATTTATATTTTAATGTCAATTTAAGAAAAAAAATTCTTTAAACACTTTAAATTGATAAATATATATAACAATTATATATATTTATTTTGACATAAATATTATCTTAAAGGTGCTAGCCTCATTATCGATAATATTTTCTCTCTTAAATGCTTTTCACTACCTTTAGTTATTGGTGTGATCATATGGATTTATTGTTGATAGCCGTGAATTTGTTCTAAACTTTTCAGGTTTATTGAACTATTCGATAGTGCAACGACTATGGTTAATATTTAGTAGTGTGTTATAATTCTTAATCCACAACAAAGTCATACTTCATCAATCCTCATCTCAATTATACATATTATATAGGTAAAAGTCCTTCCATTGTCTAATCTTAATCAATTAAGGGTCTATGGTATGTCAAAACCTTATACCAATATAAATATAACTTGTCGATCAATATGCATTGAACTTGCCATTATGAACTTTTTTGTATAACATTTAATCACTTTGGCCAGAGATTTACTGTTTTAGTTATTTATTGATGTTCATTTAGGAAATTAAATCTGGATCAAGTAAGCGGTAGCTTTGATCTTATAAGTATTGAGTGAATGTATCCCATCTTAATCATCACACATTTTCAAATGTAAATAACATGTAACTAAATTGATTTTATCATATAAGATGTGATTAGTCTCATATTTATACATCAAATTCGACAGTGATATCTCAAGTCAAAGGATAATATCACATATTAGTACAATTATGTGATAAATCATTAACTACATGCAATATCACATAATTTATCATTGTGTGATCATGTTTAAAAAAAAAAATAGTTTTCTAGCTATTTAATTTATACTAATATTCTAATAACGTGAGTTTCGCGTTGTCCGTACTAATATTATTTTATGATATTTACTAAAAATATTTAGTATGCCTACTATTTGATATTATTGCCCAATTGATATCACCTATATAGGAACAAATTTAATAATATCATTTAATGATTAAATGAATCATTTGGACAATTCATAAATATACTTTATTTATATGTATGACTAAATAAAGAAAATAATCTATATTTATGAATAAATAACTTTTTCTTTCATTAATATATAATATATATATATAAGATTAAATATCCTTGAAATTGATAACACGAATGGCTTATCCTAATAATCTCCATTTGCACTAAGGTCATTCGCTGTTTTATCTTATACCCATCTTCTTAAAATGATGATCTAGCTGTTTTTGTATTATAGCTTTAGTTAGTAGATCAGTGACATTGTTTATTAAAGATATTTTCTAGATCAATATTTCTCTAGTTCTAACGAATTCTTTCAAAATATGATATTTACGCTGAATATGTTCAGATTTTTGATGTGTTCTAAGATCTTTTCTTTATTCAATAGCTCTAGTATTGTTACAAAATACAATTATTAGATAAGTTATGTTATGAATCACACCTAGTTTAAATACAAATTTTTGCATCCAAATAATCTTTTTTGCTACTTCTAAAGCGATTATATATTCAGCTTCTGTTATGAAGTCTGCTATTGTAGTTTGTTTGGAACTCTTCTAATAAATAGTTCTACCATTACATACAAAAATAAATCCTGAGATAAACTTTCTATAATCAACATGAGTATCCCTAAATGCTCAACCCTTAACACCCATAACTCACAACTAAATCTTTAGTTCTTCTCAAATACTTAAGGATTAATTTCATAACTAACTAATATTTTGTAATATCTTAAAAATTCAAGTATTTAGTGGATCCTTTATTATAATCATATTGAAATGTATGTGATAAAAGTGTTGGATTAGAGAAAAAATATAGAAGAGAAGTTTTAGAAACTCGTTAGGATAAAAATTGGGCGAAAATGAGTACTATTAAAAAAAATGGTAAAATTATCATTTTCATAAAGTTTTGATTGGCCAAACTAGATGTTGAGGATGTAAATTAGTATAATAGAGTGTGTTAGAAGGAAAAATAGATTTTATAACCCTAGAAATGCTAAAATTATAATTTTGAACAAAAAGAGATAATTTTGCTGAAAAGGGTGAAATGGTCATTATGCCAAGGGTTGGAATGATTCTGCTAGATTTTGATCACCTAGAACTCTTGTAAATATTGTAAATAAGATGTGAAAAAAAGCGAAATTGAATTTAGATGTGAATTTTCTTATAAATGATGAAAAATGACCAAAATGACTAATTTTTTTGTTAGAGGTAAAATGATTTTTTCACAAGAAATTTGAAGAAAAAGTGAGAATTAAAACTAATGGACTGAAGTGAAAAAATTTTAAAATAGTTTGGGTAGTCTCATAATTTTTTTGAGAGTCAAATGTAAGTTTTAGAAAGTTATTGGTTAAGAGTGAAATTTTTTAAAAATATAAAGTTGGATAAGACTTTTGACTTTTCAAAATTGGATGAATTTAACTTTTTTCTTCTTTCTCTTCCCGTAAGTCATTCTCTCCTTTATCTTTCAAATTTTTTTTCTATTTTTTTAGAAAAATCAAGCAAAATCTCACAATCCGTTCTATTAAATGTGTTACCGCAGAAGAAAAAATTATTCTACGTATCGATAGCTTTAATTTGATGGTAAAAGTTTTTAATTTAGTTAAGTTTCAGTTTATGAATTTGTTAAACAGTGATTTTGATAGTAATTTTATAGTTTAAAATGATGATTTAGGTACTTTTTTTTTTTAACTTGAATTATGTATAATTGTTATCAATTTTGAATTTGAGGTAAGAACCCTAAACCTTAATTTGGTAATTTGGGAGTTTTGTATAATCAATGCATAAATTTATAAAATTGAGTGTTTGGGAAGTGGATTGAAGTGAATAAAATTGTGTAAAGAGGAAAATTTTGGTTTATGTATAGTAGAACATATTCGGCTACTGTTTATAGAGCACTGGAATACTTCATTTTGATGTGTTTTAATATTTTTAAATGTGTATAAATGTGTTAGGAAAAAAAAAATTGATAGGAATTAATTTGGATGTATAAATTAGAAGAAAAATAAAAAAAATGACAAATTAAAAATTTGAATACAGTTTATTGAGGCATTGCTTGCTGATTTTTGAGAGAATTATATGTTAATAATTTTTTGGTGAAACAACAAAATTGACTGGACTTGATTGGGTTGGTTAAAACGAAAGATAAATAGAGAAAGGGTAAAATGATAATTTTGGTTACTATTTGGGTAACCTTAAATGTTATTTTATGATATATTTATATATGTTTATAAATTTGTTGTAAAATATTGGAGTTGGTAGAATTTGACTTGGGTGGATAAAAATAGAAGACATTGAAAAAAAGTATAATTGAATATTTAGCCATTAGGGAGTGTGAATAATCATATGGGTTCTATTGTGTTATATTTTTATGAGTATATTAATTTATAAATATAGTTATGGAATATACTAAATTAAGTCTTATTGATGGAGAATAAGTATGTTTATGAAACTCAGAAAAGTGTTGGGATGATTTTGATTAGTTATCAAAAATAAAATAGATTATATTGGAATGTGTAATATATTCCGTCAACATCCATCGCCATACCGAGATATTTTAAAATACCTTATAGTATTGTATATTTTAATCATAGTGTATTGTGTGGCGTTATAGGATAGCACATATGGATTTATTAATATATATATATATATATGTGTATGTATGTGTGTGTGTGTATAAATATATATAAATATATATATATATATTAATAGGTATTATTATTTTACTATGATTATTGATTATGGGTACATGCACTTGTATTTGTGTGATTTAGTAATGTGTATGAATTCCTTTTAATGTTGGTAAGGAATTATAGGAATGTATTATATGTGATTATTATAATTAATGTGAAATTATCAAAATGCTCTTAAGAATAGTTAAGAGTAAAGTGGTAATAATGATTATAAAAGAAAATTGTATAATTAGGATAATTATGGATTCACAGAACTTTCCTACACATTAGCAGAGCCGCTCATGACGGAGTGAAATTATTATTATTTTAACTGTAATATCTTGAAATTTTAATGCTCTTAAAACCCTATCATGGAGTGATAATACAGTATTTTTGAGAGTTTTGATAAGAGAGAGAGTTCACCGGTATTCAGGACAGCATACTGTATGAGCAGAAAATACAGTATTTCATTACCGGTATCAAAAATTTAACGACGGAAGCTGTAATTTTCGTCGTGCGTGCCCGACTATATAAGCGGGACGGGGTCGGAAAACACGAAAAATCAATTTCACTTTTTTCCTCCATTTTCTCTCTCTTCTCTCTCTCCTCCCCACGGTTCTCTCTCCTATAAACAGTGACTTTCGTCACCGGACCTCGGATCACCTCACCATCGGCGAGTGGAGGATCGCCGGGCTGGCGCGAGTGCAACGCCGCCAACCCCGCCCCGATCGCCGCTGCCACGCGCCCTCATGCGCCGCCCGAAGCTTCGCCAACGTGAACTTTGACCGGCAATTCACGGCGGTCCACGGCGAGTTGACCAACACCTCCGGCGCGTCTAGTACCGTCTCGCTGCCCTCTTCACGATGGTGTGCCCTGTTCCGGCATTTGGTCACCGAATTCCGGTGTGGGAAGGTTGATCGGGAAAGGGTGTTTTCGACAAGATTTCTGGCGATTAGTGTAGCTCCGGTGGAATCTGAACTGACCAGTGTGCTCTGCGACATTCGTACTCCAACGCGGTATGTTTAGATCTCAATTTGGAATGAGTTTCGATGATGATTTTAGGGTCCAAAGTAGGTACCTTAAAATCTGAAATTTTAGGATGATTGGTGATTTTAAAGGCTTTAATTTGTGTTTTGTGGCATATGGACACCATGAACAGCATTCTGACATCGCAAGGGTCGCGATGGTATGTTCCGTTCATGAAACGAAAACCAAAATTTTGTGGGTTAAATAGTGATTGTGAATAGTATTTGTGAATAGTACTGGTAAACAGTAATTTGCATGTTTTTTGAGAAAAAACCCATAGTGTACGGAAGAGTATTTCGAATGCGTATACACATTCCGGAACAGCTTTTCATCATTCGCATAGGTACTGGGTGCCCGGAGGTAAGATAATATAATATTTAAATTGAGAAAAAATAGATTTTTAATATTTATAGTATTTAAAATTGCATGAATGTACATCGTAGTAATGGGTTAAATTATAGAAAAGTCCCATTGACGGGGAATGGGCATGATTGTGCAATTAGAAGTGTTAATATTCGTTTGTTATATATATATATATATATAGTTATAAGCGTACTACCATTACCGTCGACCTGCAGTGCTAGATTAGGTATTCTAAAATACCTATACGGCATTGTATGTCCCATGTTTGTATTTACATATATTTATATGGTAGGAACGCTTGTATATACATACATAATTATGCCCTTATGATGGAATGATTGAGTAGATGCTGCATTCGATGTTTTGCAATGCTATTCGAATTAACATGTGTGCATACGTTAGTATATTATAATTACTGTGCCATAGTAAGGTAATGAGTATATTTTTACTTGTGATGATGTGTTGGGATTGCGTGTAATGACGCAATATATGATAACCAATTAAAATATGTTCTGCAGGTATTAATAGTGGTATAGGGTATCCATTTGTTTGAATTGTAATATATTTCTGTGTTTTATCTTAATTGTCTTATGGTTTATTTATATGCCAGAGTGGAATATGTTTTTATAACTAAGTACTACTAGCCTTACGACAAATCTATACATATGAAGTCTTTTTAGAATATAAGGACTAATAAATGTGTTGCATAGGTAATTATATTACCTATCATGAAATTACTAAAATGCTGCTTGATTAATGTAGGCAAAATGGTCATGTTGTTATGACTGAGTCGACTATGAATAAATCTGTGTGGATAACTGGTATAATTGGGATAATTATGGATCGGTAGTTTTTTCGTTACCTTAGTAAAGCCGCTCATGATGGAACAGTATCATTATAATAAGACTGTGGTGCCCTTCGAGGTATGTTGAACCCACAGCAGCTCCGGATTGATAATAAGACTGTGGTGCCCTTTGAGGTATGTTGAACCCACAGCAGCTCCGTATTGATAGTAAGACTGTGGTGCCTTTCGAGATATGTTGAACCCACAGTAATTGAGAAATGATAATAAAAACCATGGTGCCCGCAGGATATGTTGAACCCATGGTTGGAAGCGGCTGTTTTTCATAGCGTCCTTGGGTACGTGTAACCTATGGTAGAACTAATTATCCTGTTGGTCTGAGGAACCCGGTGTGGGCGAATAACCATTGTATACATATATTGAAGTGTACGGTGGATATCATGTCCACGATCCATAATTTACTTAATTATGACAACTCTATAAGGAAAGGAATCCGTGTGCCTATTAGATTTAAACTGTATGGTAGAATACTTCTATCTGCTAAGAGTTGCTTGTGTTAGTGTGAATTGCAATGAGGCAGTAACACGTTGTGTTTTATTTGGTATGGGGACTGTCATGGTTTTATTGTGCAGGTAGGCCAGCTTATAGGTATAGGCAAACTCTTGCCGAATTCCTATAAGAAATACTATTCATATAGCTATTCATGACCTCCCTTTGTATTCTGGTTTTCATATGTAGAGGTGGGTCTAGGATTACCTTTTATTGTAGTCACAATCGGGTTTTTGTTATGACTATAAATGGCGGAAATGGTTGAAGTCTGATTACACTTTGACAGGTCTCAATTATTTAAGAGAGAACTTAACTTTGGAGAAACAGAAAGTTAGCATCAGCTTGAAAATGGAAAGTTGGGAGTTAAATAAGATAATGGGTTAGGCAATATCTAGGCCGCGTCACTTCTAGTATATAGAATCTTGTCTAGCTCACTGGTATGCTTATGAAACGAAAAGAATATGGGTGAATCCATAATGGATTAAAGATCATGTGAGAAGTTTGAGGATATTGTTGAAAAGGTGTATTGGATGTATTGGGGGTCATTTGATTTATTAGTTTACACGTTTATAAGTGTGTTTATGAGTTTACATTGTTATCATCCTTACACGTTAGCGAACGACTAGGATTAAATTGATATGTATCCTTATAATAGTATAGTTAAGGTTTAATGTAGGTGAAAGAATTCCTAGTATGAGATAAAGAATGGAGGACGTGTATTTGTGATTATAGTATAACTGTCAGGTTGTCTTGCTTCAGTGAAAATAAAGAGATAATATGAATATATGATAACATAGACTGGTAATGAACCAGTATTGAGATAATTGTGATACGTCGATCGGATATGTATGTTCCATCTCCCTCAGCTGGGCTTGTAAGCCAATTTCTAATGGAGGTGTGACGTTAAGACTGTGGTACCCCGAGGGGTAGGTGGAATCCACAGCTGTCCATCAAATGGCCAGTGGCCTAGAGTAACAACCATGATCCATAATGTTCCTTAGTATAATCGATCATTTGTAAACGCAATAAAATTTCTATCACCAACCTTCCGGGAGTGGAAATGGCATACAGAAACAGTGTTATCGTTTTACTAATACCCTCGATTGTATTTATATTTAGGTGTTTGAAAAATTTGTATCCTATGCGGGTATTGATTGTGTGCCTAGGATATTTTGGCTATCTCGAGCCGAGTGTGTGATTGATGCTGTGTGGTTATACCGGCTTCTAAGCTGTTCCTCTGTATGGGGCCGCGGCATTAGTCGTTATTTATATGAATAACTATGTAATGATTTTATATGATCATGTAGGTGTTCGTTGATAAGAATAGAAATAGAATTTAAACGGACACAGGTGATAACGTGATTCATTTAGAAAATATATTGATTGAGATTGCATTATCTGTATATGGTATATCATGAGGAGTGTTACTCTAATTGAGATATTTATACAGAATTCATAGATGATATAGTGCTTAGAATTCTAGAGGAGATGATATGATATCTTGTATACATTATTGAGCATACGCTTGTTGGAACATGTACATTGATATGTGGACATGCATTTACTTGTGTGTGTGTAATAGCATGAAATTTCTAAAATAAGTAGAGATTCAGGTAACATGCTCATTCCTTTATTTAAGTATTGTATTATCTTACTGAGCCATGTGGTGTGCTCACCTCTTTGTGGGATTATTATTTTCAGGTGAATACGATATTGCGATAGCGGTTTTGGAAAGTACAGTTGAGGCAAAGATTGTCAGACAGGGCATAGTATATCTAAGGTTTAGGCCATTGTTATGTAATTTCCTTTCTGTATACTCTGAAGTATTAATTTCATTAAAATGCATAACAATTCTTTAGAAAAAAAAAATCAATACTATTTTAGTTATTACTATTTATGTAGCTACTTTTTATAAACTTTTTTGAACAAATGAAAATTTTGCTTCACTATGAGAAAGCGTTGATTTTTATCTTTTCGATAATTTCAATGTACTATATACCACATGAATAGAAGTGAAAGGAAGGGGGTGTTACATTAACTGTAACTCTCTGAAGGGTAGACTGAACTCACATTATCCTTGTAGTGCCCGAAAGGATATGTTGTGACCACGACAGTCCTCCATGGTGCCCTGGGAGGTATGTTAAACCCATGGTAAAAAGTGACTGTTTGCCATGGTGCTCTGAGGGGTATGTTGAACCCATGGTAGAACCGGTATTTGTGCACAATTTGATAGGGGAATGGGTATGTGTAGGATGAGTATGATGGCCACGATCTATAGTATATCCTAATTAGAATCAAAGTAGAATAAATAGAATGTACTAAATTATTTTGCTCACATGATGATGTGTGCTATACAATTGAATATGTATATTATATTGTTAGAATACAGAGCAGAATACAAAAATAGAATGAACAGAATTAAAATGGTATAAAAATAGAACAAAAAAAAGTGAGAAGAGGAAATGTGTAACAGAATGCTTATACGTGCTAAAAGACATTGTGTAGTGATATTAATATCTGTTAAAAAAGTAGTATGTTGTTACTGAATGATATTGGGAGTGTATTAATTTCTTTTACAGGTAGTGTAGTTTATATATATATAAGTTAATTCTTACCAAAATTTTTATAGGAATTACTATTTATCTGGTAAATGTGCTATTCTAGTGAATGGATTAAGTTGAATACGTACTTGTTAGAGTTTTAGATTCTTACTAAATAATTTTCAATTGCTTACCCTTGTGATTGATTGGTTTTTTCAAGTATGGTTAGTGGTGGAACGGCTTTGGATGGTTTCTTTGAGATATAGTAAGAATTTCGAGAAGCGGCATATCATATTTTGTTTTACAAAATTTTGGATATATATTTCAAAACTATGGTTGTAATTTATAAATGTGAATATTTTACTTTTATTAAAAAAATATATATTTAATATAAATTTTCTTTGATATCCACGAGTTGTCTAAATAAATTAAAATTTTAAATATTTAATCTTTACATATATATATATATATATATATATTGGAGTTATAGGTTTCACATGTTTCTCCCTTGGATCAGTCTAATATCTGCTTATAACATTTACAACATATACTATATCAAGTTTTATACATAGAATTGCATACCTTAAAGTACTTATTACTGAAGCATAAGGTACATTACACATCTGCTGTTGCCTTTCATCGGTCTTTAGACTCATATCTTTAGAAAGATAAAAATCATGGATGAAGGGTAGAAGTCTTCTCTTAGAGTTCTTCATGTTGAATTTCTTCAACATTTTTTCTATATACAGTTTTTGAGATAATCCAATTATCCTTTTTACTCTATCTATAGATGCAAACTCCAAGGACATATGTCACCTATCCCAAGTCTTTCATAGAGAAATTTCTAAATAACTAGATTTTCACCTTAGTCATCATGCCAGCATTGTTGTCTATTAGTAAGATATCATACACATACAATATGAGAAATATAATGGCATGTTCCTTAGCCTATTTATAAACACAAAGTTCATTTATGTTTTTCACAAATTTATACAATTTGATTACCTTATTGAATCATATATTTCAGCTCCTGAAAGTTTGCTATAATCTATAAATGGATTGATGTAACTTACATACTTTACTCCTATCTACAAAGGATACAAAAATTATGGGTTATTCTATATAAATATTTTTCTCAAAATACTCGTTAAGGAGCATGATTTTTACATCTGTTTGTCAGATCTTATAATCATGGTATGCAGTAATGATTAATATAATCTAGATGAACTTAATCATAACTACTGATAAAAAGGACTTCTTATAATTTAACTTTTGTTTCTGAGTATATCCTTTAACTACCAGTTTAGTTTTATAGGTCTATACCTTGCCATCCTTGCCAATATTTCTCTTGAAGATCGATTTACAACTAATAGAAACTATTCCTTTTGACAAATATACAAGTGTCCAAACCTAATTGGCATACATGGATTGAATCTTAGAATACATTGCTTCTAACCATTTACTTGAATCTCTATCTAGGATAACTTCTTCATAATTTATAGGATCATCATTATGATCAATTTCTCTCCTTAAGTATGAGTTATACTTATACTCATGAAGAAATTCGTATCATTTCGGAGGTTTCAATATTTTAAAAAATCCCCAAATTGAATTGGTACTGAGGTTTATTGACTGGATGGTCCAGTTATAGTAATGTCGGTCTATAGCATTAAGAACTACTTCTTAAGTTCAATATCTCTACTTGTACCTCCTTCTTCCAAGAACTCATTCTCTAAGAAGTGTGCATTCTTACTAACCAAAACTCTTTGATCAGAAGAGAAGTAAAAATAATATCCTAAATTATCTTTAGAATATCTAATAAACTGACAATTCTCTAATTTTTGTTCCATTTTATTAGTGTTAACTAACTTAATATAAGTTGGACAATGCCAAATTCTCATATAATTGAGATTGGGTTTCTTACTACTCCATATCTCATATGGATCTTTTGGACTGACTTTAATAGGACTCTATTTAGAATGTGCACAGTGGTTTGAAAGGTATAACCCCACAAATATAACAGTAAATTTATAAAGCTCATCATTGATTGCACCATATCTAATAGAGTACGATTCTTTTTTTCTGCTACACCATTAAGTTGTGGTGTATAAAGAGGGGTAAAGTGGAAAACAATATCATTCTCTTTCAAGAAATCTTAAAATTCTATACTTAAATATTCACATCCATGATTTGATCGCAAAGATTTGATACTCATTCCCGTTTATTTTTCTACTTCATTCTTAAATTCTTTGAACTTTTTAAAGGATTCAAATTTGTATTTCATTAAATACACATACCTATATCATGACATATCATTACTAAAGGTAATGAAGTACTTAAACCCTCATTGAACTTGTTTACTAGATGGTTCGTATACATCTATATGTATGGATTCCAATAATTCACTAGCTCTTTCCCTTTTACTCTTAAATGATGATTTAGTCATTTTCTCTCAAAGAGTTGACTCACTTTCTTCAAGCTAAATTATATATTTTTCTTCGACCTAATTAGTGATATCACAAAATTTTAGGTTTGTTTCATTTTGAGCTATTTTCTTGATAACAAATTTAACAGAACCTACATTGTATAGCTTAAGTATATGTAAACCATTTCTATTTATTGCTCTATCAACCAATAAAATTTTCAAATGTATTAAACATTCATTTTTATTAAACTACATAGAGTAACCTAATTTATATAGTACAAAAATAGAAATGATGTTTCTACTAGTCTTAGCAAAATACAACACAGTCCAAATTCAAAGTGTGTCCAGTCAATAGTCTAAGAAAGCATGATCCTTTAACTTTTGTAGCAACTATTGCTTCATTAGCCATCTTCAATACTATCTCATCTTTTGTAATGTAGAATTATTTTACATTACTTATAAAGAGACACATATATGAGTAGTAACTGTTGATCAACTATAACATCTTGAAAACATATACTCTTAGAATCCTATCATGGAGTTGTATTTCAATATTTTCGAGAGTTTGATAAGAGAGAGAGTTGGCCGGTATTAGGGACAGTGTACTATATGAGCAAAAAATATAGTATTTCATTATCGATATAAAAAATTTGACGACTGAAGCGAAAAGTTATAATTTCTTGTCGTGCGTGCATGACTATATAAGCAGGACGGGGTCGAAAAACCTGACAACCCAGCTTCACTTTTTTCCTCCCTTTTTTCTCTCTTCTCTCTCTCCTCCTTACGTCTCTCTCTCTTATGAATAGTGACTTTCGTCACCGAAGCTTCGACCACCTCGCCACCAAAGAGTGGAGGATCGCTGGGTCGTCGCGAGTGCAGCACTGCCAACCCCGCCACCATCGCCGTCGCCACGCGCCCTCACGTGCCGCCCGAAGTCTCGCTGACGTGAACTTTGACCGCCAATTCACGGCAGTGCACTATGAGTTGACCGACACCTCTAGAGCGTCTGGCACCGTCTCGCCACCCTCTTCATGGTGGTGTACCCAGTTCCGGCATTTGGCCACCGAATTTCGGCGAGGGATGGCTGATCGACAAGCTATCTTTTCAGTAAGATTTTCGATGATTGGTGCAGCTTCGGTGGAATCTGAACCGATCAGTGTGCTCTCCGACACTCGTACTTCGACGCGGTATATTTAGATATCAATTTGGATGGTGTTTCGATGATGATTCGAGGGTCCAAAGTATGTACCATGAAATCTGAAAGTTTAGGATGTTTGATAATTTTAAATGCCTAAATCGATGTTTTGTGGCATATGGACACCATGGATAGTATCCTAACCTCGCAAGGATCGCGATAGTATGTTCCGTTCGTGAAACGAAAACCAAAATTTCGTGAGTTAAATAGTGTCTATAAATAGTATTGGTAAATAGTAATTGACACGTTTTTCAATAAGAAGCCCGTAGCGTACGGAGGAGCATTTTGGATGCATATATCCTCTCCGGGACAGTTTTTCATCGTCCACGTAAACATCGAGTGCCTAGAGGTAAGATAATATGATATTTAAATTGTGAAAAAATAGATTTTAATATTTATAATGTTTGTAATTGTATGAATGTATATCATAACAATGGTTTAAATTGTAGAAAAGTCCCATTGACGGGGAATAGGCATGATTGTGCAATTATAAGTGTTAGTATCTGTGTTTTAAAATATATATATATATGTATATATGTAGTTATAAGCGTAATACCATCACTGTCGACCTACAGTGCTATATTAGGTATTCTAAAATACCTATACAGCATTGTATGTCCCATATTTGTATATATATATATTTATATGGTAGGTACACTTGTATATACATATATAATTATGCCCGTGTGATTGAATGATTGAGTAGATGTTGCACGTGATGTTTTGTAATGCTATCTGGATGGACATGTGTGTATATGTGTAACATCTTGAAATTTTTATACTCTTAAAACTTTGTCATGGAGTTATAATACAGTATTTTTGAGAGTTTTGATAAGAGAGAGAGTTGACCGGTATTCGAAACAGCGTACTGTATAAGTAAAAAATACAGTATTTCATTACCGGTATCAGAAATGTGGCGACGGAAGCGGAAAACTGTAATTTTCGTCGTGCGTGCCCGACTATATAAGCGGAAAGGAGTCGAAAAACCCGGAAAACAAAAATTCACTTTTTCCTCCATTTTCTCTCTCTTCTCTCTCTCCTCCCCACGGCTCTCTCTCTTGTGAACAGTGATTTTCGTCACCGGACCTCATATCACCTCACCATCGGCGAGTGGAGGACTGCCGGACCTTCGCGAGTGCAACGCCGCCAACCCCGCCCCGATCGCCACTGCCACGCGCCGCCCAAAGCTCCGCCGACGTAAACTTTGACCGGCGATTCACGGCGGACGGCGGCGAGTTGACCGACACCTCCAGCGCGTCTGGCACCGTCTCGCCGCCCTCTTCACGGTGGTGTGCCCCGTTCCGACATTTGGTCACCGGATTCCGGCGTGGGAAGGCTGATCAGGAAGGGGTGTTTCCGGCAAGATTTTCGGCGACCGGTGTAGCTCCGGTGGAATCTGAACCGACCAGTGTGCTCTCCGACACTCGTACTCCAACGCGGTATGTTTAGCTCTCAATTTGGAATGAGTTTCAATGATGATTTTAGGGTCCAAAGTAGGTTCCTTAACATCTGAAATTTTAGGATGATTGGTGATTTTTAAGGCTTTAATTTGTGTTTTGTGGCATATGGACACCATGAACAGCATCCCGACATCGCAAGGATCGCGATGGTGTGTTCTGTTTGTGAAACGGAAACCAAAAATTCGTGGGTTGAATAGTACCCCATGAATAATATCGGTGAACAGTACTTGCACGTTTTTCGAGAAAAATTCCGTAGCGTACGGAGGAGTATTTCGAACGCGTATACCCTCTGCGGGACAGTTTTTCATCATTCGTATAGGCATTGGGTGCCTGAAGGTACGATAATATAATATTTAAATTGTAAAAAAATTGGTTTTAATATTTCTAATGTTTATACTTGCATGAATATACATCATAATAATGAGTTAAATTGTAGAAAAGGCCCATTGACGTGGAATGGGCATGATTGTGCAATTAGAAGTGTTAATATCCTTGTGTTAGATATATATATATATATATATAGTTATAAGCGTAATACCATTACCGTCGACCGGCAGTGCTAGATTAGGTATTCTAAAATACCTATACAGCATTGTATGTCCCATGTTTGTATTTACCTATATTTATATGGAAGGAACGCTTATATATACATACGTAATTATGCCCTTATGATGGGATGATTGAGTAGATGTTGCATTCGATATTTTGCAATGCTATTTGAATTAACATGTGTGCATACGTTAGTATATTATAATTACTGTGCCGTAGTAAGGTAATGAGTATATTTTTACTTGTAATAACGTATTGGGATTGCGTTTAATGACGCAATATATGATAACCGAATAAAATATGTTCTGCGAATTTGTATTAATACTGGTATAGGGTATCCATGCGTTTGAATTGTAGTATATTTATGTGTTTTATCTTGATTGTCTTATGGTTTATTTATATGCTAGAGTGGAATATGTTTTCATGACTTAGTACTGCTAGCCTTACGATAAATCCATGCGTGTAAAGTCATTTTAGAAGATAAGTACTAATGAATGCGATTCATAGGTAATTATATTACCTATCATGAAAATTATTAACGTGCTGCTTGATTAATGTAAGCAAAATGGTCATGTTGTCATGACTGAGTCAACTATGAATAAATCTGTGTGGATAATTGGTATAATTGGGATAATTATGAATCGGTAGTTTTTCCGTTACCCTAGTAAAGCCGCTTAGGACGGAGCAGCATCATTATAATAAGACTGTGGTGCCCTTCGAGGTACATTGAACCCACAGCAGCTCCGGATTGATAATAAGACTGTGGTGCCCTTTGAGGCATGTTGAACCCACAGCAGCTCCATATTGATAGTAAGACTGTGGTGCCTTTCGAGGAATGTTGAACCCACAGCAATTGAGAAATGATAATAAGAATCATGGTGCCCGCAGGGTATGTTGAACCCATGGTTGGAAGCGGCTGTTTTCCATAGCGTCCTTGGGTACGTGCAACCCATGGTAGAACTAATTATCCTATTAGTCTAAAGAACCCGGTGTGGGCGAATGACTATTGTATACATATATTAAAGTGTACGGTGGATATCATGTCCACGATTCATAATTTACTTAATTATGACAAATCTATAAGGAAATGAATCCGTGTGCATAATAGATTCAAACTGTATGGTAGAATACTTCTATCTGCTAAGAGTTGCTTGTGTTAGTGTGAATTGCAATGAGGCAGTAACACATTGTGTTTTATTTGGTATGGGGACTGTCCTGGTTTTCTTGTGCAGGTAGGGTAGCTTATATGTATAGGTAAACTCTTGCCGAATTTCTATAAGAAATACTATTCATACAGCTATTCATGACCTCCCTTGGTATTCTGATTTTCATATGTAGAGGAGGGTCTAGGATTACCTTTAATTGCAGTCACAATCAGGTTTTTATTATGACTGTAAATGGCGGAAATGGTTGAAGTCTGATTACACCTTGGCAAGTGTCAATTCTTTGAGAGGAAACTTAAGCTTCTAAAAACAGAGAGCTAGCATCAGTTTGAACAAGGGGAATTAGTATTTAAATAAGATAATGAGTAAGGCAATAAATAGGCTACCTCACTTCTAGTATATAGAATCCTGTTTAGCTCACCGATATGTTGGTAAAATGAAAAGAATATGTGTGAATTCATAATAAGATTAAAGATCATATGAGAAACTTGGGAATATTGTGGAAAAGGCGCATTGGATGTATTATAGGTTATTCGACATATTAGTTTGCACGTTTATTCCTATAGTTGAGACTACGGTAAGAATATGATGGTGCAGGAACTATGTTATGAGTTTACATTGTTATTGTCGGTATACTTAGTGAACGACTAGGATTAGATTGATATGTGTCTGTAGAATAGTATAGTTAATGTTTAATGTAAGTGAAAGAATCCTTAGTATGGGATAAAGAAGGAAAGACGTGTACTTGTAATTATGGTACAATTGTTCGGTGGTTTTGATTCAGTGAAAATAAAGAGATAATATGAATATATGATAACATAGACTGGTAATGAACCAGTAATGAGATAATTGTGATACGTGGATCGGATATGTATGTTCCATCTCCCTCAGCTGGGCTTGTAAGCCAGTTTCTAATGGAGGTGTGACGTTAAGACTGTGGTACCCTGAGGGGTAGGTGGAATCCACAGTTCTCCTTCAAACGGCCCAGTGGCTTAGAGTAACAACCATGATCCATAATGTTCCTCAGTATAATCGATCATTTGTAAACGCAATAAAATTTCTATCAACAACCTTCCGGGAGTGGAAATGGCATACAGAAACAGTGTTATTATTTTACTAATACCCTCGGTTGTATCTATATTTAAGTGTTTGAAATATTTGTATCCTATGTGGGTATTGATTGTGTGCCTAGGATATTTTGGCTATCTCGGGCCGAGTGTGTGATTGATACTGTGTGATTATACCGGCTTCTAAGCAGTTCCTCTGTATGGGGCCGCGGCATTAGTCGCTATTTATACGAATAACTACGTAATGATTTTATATGATCATGTAGGTGTTCGTTGATAAGAATAGAAATAGAATTTAAACGGACACCGGTGATAACGTGATTCATTTAGAAAATATATTGATTGAGATTGCATTATCTGTATATGGTATATCATGAGGAGTGTTACTCTGATAGAGATATTTATACAGAATTCATAGATGATATAATATCTTGTGTACATTATTGAGCATATGCTTGTTGGAATATGTACATTGATATGTGGACATGCATTTACTTGTGTGTGTGGAATTGTATGAAATGGCCAAAATAAATAGGGATTCAGGTAACATGCTCCTTCCTTTATTTAAGTATTATATTATCTTACTGAGCCATGTGGTGTGCTCACCCCTTTGTGGGATTATTATTTTCAGGCGAATACGGCATAGCGGTAGCGGTTCCGGAGAGTGCAGTTGAGGCAAAGATTTTCGGGTGGGGCATAGTATATTTAAGGTTTAGGCCATTGTTATGTAATTTTATTTCTATGTACTCTGAAGTATTAATTTCATTAAAATGCATAACAATTCTTTAGGAAAAAAAAAATACTATTTTACCTATTACTATTTATGTGGTTACTTTTTATAAACTCTTTTGAATAAATGAAAATTTCGCTTCACTATGAGAAAGCGTTGATTTTTATCTTTTCGATAATTTCAATGTTCTATATGCCACATGAATAGAAATGAAAGGAAGGGGGTGTTACAATATGTTAGTGTGTTATAATTATTGTGCCGTAGTAAGGTAAGGAGTATAGTTTGACTTGTGATAACATGCTAGGATTGCGTGTAATGACGTAATATATGATAATCGATTAAAATATATTTTTGTAAATTTGTATTAATAGCGATATAGTGTATCCATGTGCTTAGATTGGAATATATTTCTGTGTTTTATCTTAATTGTGTTATAGTGTATTTATATGCCGGAGTGGAATATATTTTCATGACTTAGTACTGCTAGCATTATGATAAATCCATGCGTATGAAGTCTTTTTATAAGATAAGGACTAATAAATGTGTTACATAAGTAATTATATTGCCTATTATGGAATTATTAACGTGCCCTTTGATTAATATAGGTAAAATGGTCATTTTGTCATGATTAAGTCGACAAAGAATAAATTTGTGTGGATAACTGGTATAATTGGGATAATTATAGATCGGTAATTTTTCCGTTACACTAGTAGAGCCGTTCAGGACGGAGCAGTATCATTATAATAAGACTATGGTGCCCTTCGAGGTATGTTAAACCCACAGCAGCTCCGGATGGATAATAAGACTATGGTGCCCTTCAGGGTATGTTGAACCCACAGCAATTGAGAAATGATAATAAAAACTATGGTGCCCGAGGGGTATGTTGAACCCATGGTAAGAAGTGGCTGTTCTCCATGGCGCCCTTGGGCACGCGCAACCCATGGTAGAACTATTTATCCTGTCGGTCTGAAGGACTCGGAGTGGGCGAAGGACCATTATATACATATATTGAAATGTACGGTGAATATCATGAGCACGATCCATAATTTGCTTAATTATGACCGATCTATAAAGAAATAAATTCGTGTGCCTACTAGATTCAAACTGCATGGTAGATCACCTATATCTGTTAAGAGTTGTTTGTGTTTGTGTGAATAGCGATGAGGTAGTAACATGCTGTGTTTCTTTTGGTATTGGGATTGTCCTGGTTTTCTTGTGCAGGTAGGGTAGCTTATATGTATAGGCTGTCTTGATATCGGAAGAATAAGGAGATAATATGAATGTGTGATAAAATAGAATGGTAATGAATTAATATTGAGATAATTAGGATATGGGGATCAGATACACATGTTCCCTCGCACTCAGTTGAGTTTGTAAACCAATTTATAATTGAGATATGATAGTAAGACTGTGGCACCCTGAGGGATAGGTTAAATCCACAACTGTCCTCTAAATAGCCTTGCAGGTTAGAGTAATAGTTATGGTTCATGATGTCTCTAAGTATGAACGATCATGTATAAATGCTAAGAATGACTAACACTAACTTTCTGAGAGTGGAAAGGATATGGAGAAGAAGTGTTATTATTCTTACTAATACCCTCATTTGTATATATTTAGATGTCTGAAATATTTCTATCCTATGGGGATATTGATTGTGTACCTAGGATATTTTGATTATCTCGGGCCAAGTGTGATTGAAATTGTGTGGTTATATCGGTTTCTGATCAGTTTCTCTTTATGTGGTTGAGACATTTAGTTGATACCTATACGTATATCAATGTATTGATTGTATATGGTCATGTAGGTATTTGTAATAAGAATAGAAAAAGGAATTAAACGAGTACATGTGAAGAAACTATTCATTTAGAATGCATATTGTTTGAGTTTGCATAATTTGTGGTGTAGTATGTTATGAGGAATATTACTCTGATTGAGACTGTTTATATAGAATTCATAACTGAGATAATACTTAGAGTTCTGGATGATATGACATGATATTTTGTGTACATTATTGAGCATAGGCCTGTCTGTACATGTACATTGATATATTGACATGCATTTAACTATGCATGTGGAATTGTATGAAATGGCCAAATTAAGTAGAGATTTAGGTAACACGCTCTTTCCTTTATTTAACTATTGTATTATCTTACTGAGCAATGTGGTGTGCTCACCCCTTTGTGGGATTATTATTTTTCAGGTAATTACGATATAGCAATAGCGGTTCTAGAAAGTGCAATTGAGGCAAAGATTTCTGACGGGATATAATATATCTAAGGTTTAGCCCATTGTTATGTAATTTCTTTTCTATGTAATTTGAAATATTATTTTTATTAAAATGCATAACAATTCTTTAGAGAAAAAAAATACTATTTTAGTTATTATCATTTATGTGATTACTTTCCATAAATTTTTTGGACAAATAAAAACTTCGCTTCACTATAAGAAAGCGTTGATTTTTACCTTTTCGATAATTTTAATGCGCTATATGTCATATGAATAGAAATAAAATGAAAGGGGTGTTACAATTTCTTATAGAAATTCGGCAAGGGTTCGCCTATACATATAAGCTACCCTACCTGCACAAGAAAACCAGGACAATTCCAATATCAAAAGAAACACAATGTGTTACTGCCTCATCGGTATTCACACAAACACAAACAACTCTTAGCAGATAGAGGTATTCTACCATGCAGTTTGAATCTTGTAGGCACATGAATTCATTTTTTATGGATCGGTCATAATTAAGCAAATTATGAATCGTGGTCATGATATTCACCGTACACTTCAATATATGTATATAATGGTCCTTCGCCCACTCCGGGTCCTTCAGACCGACAGGATAAATAGTTCTACCATGGGTTGCGTGTGCCCAAGTGCACCATGGAGAACAGCTGCTTCTTACCATGGGTTCAACATACCCCTCGGGCACCATGGTTTTTGTTATCATTTCTCAATTGCTATGGGTTCAACATACCCCGAAGGGCACCACAGTCTTATTATAATGATACTGCTCCGTCCTGAACTGCTCTACTAGTGTAACGAAAAAATTACTGATCCATAATTATCCTAATTATACCAATTATCCACACAGATTTATTCTTTGTCGACTTAATCATAACAAAATGACCATTTTACCTACATTAATCAAAGGGCACGTTAATAATTCCATAATAGGCAATATAATTATCTATGTAACACATTTATTAGTCCTTATCTTATAAAAAGACTTCATACGCATGGATATATCGTAATGCTAGTAGTACTAAGTCATAAAAACATATTTTACTCCGGCATATAAATACACCATAACATAATTAAGATAAAACACAAAAATATATTCCAATCCAAGCACATGAATACACTATATCGCTATTAATACAAATTCATAGAAATATATTTTAATCGGTTATTATATATTACATCATTACACGCAATCCCAGCATGTTATCACAAGTCAAACTATACTTCTTACCTTGCTACGGCACAATAATTATAACACACTAACATATACACACATGTCCATCCAGACAACATTGCAAAACATCATGTGCAACATCTACTCAATCATTCAATCACACGAGCATAATTACATATGTATATACAAGTGTACCTATCATATAAATAAATATATATATATATATACAAACATGGGTCATACAATACTGAATAGGTATTTTAGAATACCTAATATAGCACTGCAGGTCGACGGTGATGGTATTATGTTTATAACTACATACATACATATATATATATATATATATTTTTTAAAACACGGATACTAACACTTCTAATTGCACAATCATGCCCATTCCCCATCATTGAGACTTTTCTACAATTTAAACCATTGTTGTGATATACATTCATACAATTATAAACATTATAAATATTAAAATCTATTTTTTCACAATTTAAATATCATATTATCTTACCTCTGGGCATTCGGTGCTTACGTGGATGATGAAAAACTGTTCCGAAGAGGATATACGCGTCCGAAATACTCCTCCGTACGTTACAAGCTTCTTTTAAAAAATCGTACTAGTTACTGTTTACCAGCACTATTTATAAATACTATTTAACCCACGAAATTTTGATTTTTGTTTCATGAACGGAACATACCATCGCGATCGTTACGAGGTCAGGATACTATCCATAGTGTCCATATGCCACAAAATACCGATTTAAGCATTTAAGATCATCAAACATCCTAAACTTTCAGATTTCATGGTACTTACTTTGGACCCTCGAATCATCATCGAAACACCATCCAAATTGATATCTAAATATACTGCATCGAAGTACAAGTGTCGGAGAGTACACTGATCGGTTTAGATTCCACTGGAGCTGCACCAATCGCCAGAAATCTTACCGAAAAGACATGTTACTGATCAGCCATCTCTCGCTAGAATTTAGTGGCCAATTGCCGGAACTGGGCACACCATCGTGAAGAGGGCGACGAGACGGTGCCAGACACACCAGAGGTGTCGATCAACTCGTTGTGCACCGCCGTGAATCGACAGTCAAAGTTCATGTCAGCGAGACTTCGGACGGCGCGTGAGGGCGCATGGCAATGACGATGGTGGCGGGGTTGGCGGCGTTGCACTCGTGACTACCCGGTGGTCCTCCACTCGCCGGCAGTGAGGTGATCAGAGTTTCGGTGATGAAAGTCACTGTTCACAGGAGAGAGAGACGCGGGGAAGAGAGAGGAGAGAGAAAAGGGAGGGAAAAAGTGAAGTTGGGTTGTCAAATTTCTCGACCTTGTCCAGCTTATATAGTCATGCACGCATAATGAAAAATTACAATTTTTTGCTTTAGTCGTTAAATTTCTTATACCGGTAGTAAAATACTGTATTGTTTGCTCACACAGTATACTGTTCCAAATATAGACCAGCTCTCTCTCTCTTATTAAAACTCTCAAAAATACTGTAATGTAACTTCATGACTGGATTTTAAGAGTATAGAAATTTCAAGATGTTATAGAAATACTATTCATACAGCCATTTGTGACATTCCCTTTGTATTCTAGTTTTTTAATGTAGAGGAGGGTTTAGGATTACCCTTATTTGTAGTGACAATCGGACTTTGTTATGATTGTGAATTACGGAAATGGTTGAAGTCCAATTACGCCTTGACAAGTTCCAATTATTTAAGAGAGAACTTAACCTTGTAGAAAAAGAAAGCTAGCATCAGCTTAAAAAAGGGGAATTAGGTTTCAAATAAGACAATGGGCTAGGCAATTTATAAGCCGCCTCACTTCAAGTATATAGAATCTTGTCTAGCCACCGGTATGTTTGTGAAATGGAAATAATATGTGTAAGGCTATAATAGATTAAAAATCGTGTGAGATGCTTGAGGATATTGTTAAAAAGGTACATTGGGTGTATTGCAAGTTATTCGATATATTAGTCTACACGCTTATACGTGTGGTTGAAAATACGGTAAGAATATGATGGTGTAGGAACTATGTTATGAGTTTACATTGTTATTATCAGTATACCTTAGTGAACGACTATGATTGGATTGATATGTGTCCTTATAATAGTATAGTCAAGGTTTAATGTAGGTGAAAGAATCCCTAATATGGGATAAAGAATGGTGGATGTGTATTTGTGATTATGGTACAACTGTCTGGTTGTCTTGATATAATAAGAATAAGGAGATAATATGAATGTGTGATAAAATAGAATAGTAATGAATTAGTATTAACATAATTGGGATATGGGGATCAGACATATATATTCCCACGCACTTAGTTGAGTTTGTAAGTCAGGTTATAATTGAGATATGATAGTAAGATGGTGGTACCCTGAAGGGTAGGTTGAATCCACATTTGTCCTTTAAATGGCCTTGCGGGCTAGAGTAACAGCTATGGTTCATGATGTCTCTAAGTATAAACGATCACCTGTAAATGCTAAGAATGACTAACACTAACTTTTCGAGAGTGGAAAAGATATAGAGAAGAAGTGTTATCATTCTTACTAATACTCTCGTTTGTATATATTTAGATATTTGAAATATTTCTATCCTATGGGGATATTGATTGTGTGCCTAGGATATTTTGATTATCTCGGGCCGAGTGTGTGATTGAAATTGTGTGGTTATACCGGTTTCTGATCAGTTTCTCTTTATGTGGTTGAGACATTTAGTTGATATCTATACGTATATCAATGTATTGATTGTATATGGTCATGTAGGTATTTGTGATAAGAATAGAAAAAGGAATTAAACGAGTACATGTGAGGAAGCTATTCATTTAGAATGCATATTGTTTGAGTCTGCATAATTTGTGGTGTGGTATGTTATGAGGAGTATTACTCTGATTGAGACTGTTTATACAGAATTCATAGCTGAGATAGTACTTAGAGCTCTGGATGATATGACATGATATTTTGTGTACATTATTGAGCATAGGCTTGTCTGTACATGTATATTGATATATTGATATGCATTTAGCTATGTGTGTGGGATTGTATGAAATGGCCAAGATAAGTAGAGATTCAGGTAACACGCTCCTTCTTTATTGAAGTATTGTATTATTTTACTGAGCATTGTGGTGTGCTCACCCCTTTGTGGGATTATTATTTTCAAGTAATTATGATATGGTTATAGCAGTTCTGGATAGTGCAGTCGAGGCAATGATTTCCTGGTGGAGTATAATATATTTGAGATTTAATCCATTGTTAGGTAATTTCCTTTCTGTGTAATCTGAAATATTATTTTTATTAAAATGCATAATAATTCTTTAAGGAAAAAAAAATTAATAATACTATTTTAGTTGTTACTATTTATGTGGTTACTCTCCATAAATTTTTTTTGGATAAATGAAAACTTCGTTTCACTATAAGAAAATGTTGATTTTTACTTTTTCGATAATTTCAATGCACTATATGCCACATGAATAGAAATGAAAGGTAAGAGGCGTTACATCAACTATCTAAGATTGATTATTTAAAATAACATTTATTTCATAATCAATCATATAATAGTTATACATACCTGCTTTAGTCTTCTTAAGACTCTTCAAGTGTTGAGAATAATTTCTCTTCCCATGACCAAGCTTCTCATAATAGAAACAATTTCTTTTTTCCTTGGCCTTCTCTATTTTGGACTAAACTTTCTTAAAGTCTTTTTTTTTTTTTTTGGGACCAACTTTTGATCCTTTCTTTTGTTGTGACTTCTTTGACTTCTTACTAGTCTTACAAGAAAAAACTAGAGAATAATTGAGAGATAATAAATATGTTAAAATAAAAGAACAAAATAAATAAATACATTAGAATAAAAATAAAATAAATAAATAATATTTATATATCATATACATATGATTTTTGTCCATTTATTTCAAATTAGTTTAACTTACGAATTGCAACATTAAATAAATTAATTTTAATTTAAATTGGTAAACTTGTATCCCTACGATTATAGTATATCCCACTATGTTAGCACTTACTTAACCATTGATCATTTGCATTTCATCTATTTTCTTGTTTTATATTAAAATTATAAATATTAAACATCTAAAATTTAAAATCATGATTATTAAAAATTAATTTTCATTTATAGAAGAACTCGCTATTCCTATATCATCATCATCTTGATGATCATTATAAACTTGGCTTTAAATTTTTTGTTTTGCATCATCCCAATCTTTCAAGCATATCAAGCAATCTAATGGTTTTAGTGGCAAATTTGATCTAGGTTCATCCAATACTTTATTTCATACACTAAAAGCATATTATAATACTATTGTATATATTAGAGGAGTTAATAGATTACAAGCCATGATGGATAGCATAGAGAATACCCTTCCATTTGCTTTCCACCATTGCAAAATATCAAAATTTCTTTCCTATTTTATACTAAATATCAAATTATAAGTAGTATAAATATATTTTCCCAATTTATTAGGGTTAATAGAAGAAGAAGAACAAGCAATTTACTAGTAACAGTGTTTAAAAATATTCATAAAGTAGATTTATTAGCTATAAGTTCATCATTGTATTTGTAAATTGGTATATCTATTTCGATTATACCTTTATATTGAATGTATATTATTTATAAAGTTTTCAAAAGAAAAGTTATCCATATCAAATATAACATACAAATTTTTTATAATTACATCTATTGACTTAATTAACCGAAAAGGTTTATTCGAGATTCCTTTACCATTACATATACAAATAACACTAAGAATATCCTTCTACTATTTTTTAAATAGTTAAACAAATAATTTGAAATTCATTCATATTTCTATAAATAATAAATGTATAACTAATATCAAATAAATAATTTAAAACACAACATGAAACTGAAAAATAAACATGTGAACATGACAATGTAAGTTAACACAAGATTTTAACATCGAATAAATAGAATTCTAATGAGTTTTCAAATAAAGTATGAACTTCTTATGTTTTAATCTATAATGCAATAATGAAGAATTAAAATCTTGTCTTCTAGAATCCCCCTATAAAATGTATTGTGTTATATTTCTAATCTTTCTTATATGAGAATTAATTAAACTTAAACCATCTTACACAATCAAATTAACAATATGATAAACACATTTTATATGAAAAAATTGTGTTAAAATTATGTTTAGGTGTCATGTTATTAGTAAGTAATTCAATGGCAACATCATTTGTAGATACATTATCAATGTAATGCTTAAAATTTTATCTTGTCCGTCATATTCTCTGAAAATTCTCACCATTGTATTGAAAATGGAAAAAGCATTATGCAAAAATTCTAATTCACAAATACAATAATTCTTTTATGTAACATCCAACTATCATCAATGTAATGAGAAGCAACACAAATATAACCTAACCTATTACATTTAATCTAACAATCATAAGTAACATAAACAATAACTTTAAAAGAATAGAAAGCTGCAATCAAATTCTTTTTTTGTTTGTTAAAATAATCTTTAAAAATCTTATACAATCACTTTTACATGTAGTTTTAGGAAATAATTTGAAAGAAGGTAGAACATACCTTTTCATAAAATTTTTGAAACTTTTGTCTCTTCTTAAATGAAAGGATGCTCATTTGATTCAATTCACTTGACCAACTCTTTTGTTATTTTTTGATATGCGTCCCTAAAATAAGTGATTGTATTGTTTAAGGAATGGATTTTATGCAAGTAAAGATTGGGTACGGTCTTCCAAAGGGCATTTGCTGCATACATTTTATCATATGTTATTTCAAATGTCTAGTTTCACTTCTAGTACATGGAACAACTTTACACAACTTACAAATAGTTTTCTATTCTTGTATTTTGGTTGCATTATTAACTTAAGACTCTAGCATAAAAATTTTCCAAACAATTGATGTTTTTACTCTTTTAGAGCTAATTACACTAATTGCAGCAAAATTTGATCCACTTCCATATAAGTTTTGTCCACTTGACATTGTTTAAAATATAGAAACAATAGAAATCTAATATTAAAACAAAAACAAGTAAGTTTGGTGAAAGAAAACAAGAACAGTATAATTATATTAAGATATATGCACTTTATATATCTTAAGTCTATCACACACCAATTATCATTAATTACTAATACACATACAAGCATATTTTGATAACTAAGTTAAAAGAACAATATGTGACTCCGATTATTTCATAGGTTAAACCAACAATTCGATAGAAATATTTTGATAACTACAAAATGGCCAAAAAGTAGTATTTAATTTTTATAAGCAACACTAAGAATAGCTTAATTTTTATAATATTTAACACATTTTGAATCAAGAAAAAAGCAAAGATGCATGGTTAAAATGTTTTGTTAAAGAAATGAAATTGTATATCAATAGTCATCTTCAAACTTTCACTCAATTACCATATAAATATAGCTATCACATTGGATTCAAATCATTCACAAGATAAAATGTTTTTTATGCATAGGAATGTTGCAACTGCCATCATTACTTCTCTATGGTAATTAAAGTTGAATTGTGAACAAAGGTTTTCAAAATTGATTTATAATTTAACAAGAAAAATGAGGCCAAAGTACTTATAATTACCTGATCAAAGTTTTGATAAGCTAGTTTTTAAAATACAAGAAATTCCTTTAAAATTCATCGTTTTTTTGATGAAAATGATATAAAACATGTCGTAATATCAACTACATGTCCAAAAATAATGAAATACGTTTAGAACATCCTTAATTTCTTAAAAAATATAATAAAATGCAACAGATTACATGAAAATGTCATTGTTCTTGTAGAGAATAATAAAAAATAGCTTTAAAACATCACTACTTTTTGCAAAAAATGTGATAAAACGATTTCAAACATCACCGTTGTGTCCAAAAATGCAATAAAAGGATACAAACTACTTCAAAGTCCCTCCGTATTTACTGAAAATGATACAAAATACTATCAGTTGCCCTAAAACATCACCATTTTATTAACAATGCAAGAAATTACTTTAAAATATTACCATTTTTGTCAAAAAATAATATAAAACACATTGTAACATCACCTACACATCCAAAAATAATAAAAAGTGTTTAAAACATTTTCTCCAAAAATAAAATAAAATGCAAGATATTGCATAAAAACGTTAGTATTATTGTGAAAAATAATAGAAAAAGTTTCAATACAACACTATTTTTGTGAAGTAAAATACTTTCAAACAACATTGTTTAGTGCAAAAATGCAATAAAAAGACATAAATTGCTTTAAAATTCTTTTGTATTTGCCAAAAATAATATGAAATATTGTCAATTGTGCCTAAATATCACCATTTTCTCTAATATGCAATATAATAAATTAAGTTGCTTTAAATCAACACTATCTTTATCGAAAATGATATAAAATACGTTGTAGCATCGCTTACAAGTTTGAAAATAATCAAAAACATTTAGAACATTCTCGTTTTTTCCAAATATAAAATAAAATGCAAGAGATTGCATAAACATGTCCTTGTTATTGCAAAAAATGATAGAAAAAGCATCAAAACATCACCATCTTTGTAGAAAACGAGTAAAATGCTTTCAAATAGTATTGTTTTGTGCAGAAATGTGATAAAATGATACCAACTATTTCGAAAGACCTCCATATTTGCTGGAAATAATACAAAATATTGTTAATTACTACAAAACATCACCATTTTCTTTAAAATATAAGAAATTGCTTTAAAATATCATTTTTTTGGGTCAAAAATGATACAAAACACATCATAACATCACTTACACATCCAAAAATAATCAAAAACTTTTAAAACACCCATGTTTCTCAAAATATAGAATAAAATGCAAGAGATTGCTTGAAAACATCACCGTTATTGCAAAAAATGATAGAAAAGCTTTAAAATATCATTGTTTTTGCAAATAATAAAAAACTTTTAAAATATCCTCGTTTCTCCAAAATTAAAATAAAATGCAAGAGATTGCTTAAGAATGTCACTATTATTGAAAAAAAAATGATAGAAAAAACTTCAAAACATCACTATTTTTGGGAAAAATGAGTAAAGAATTTCAAATAACACTTTTTCTTTTTTTTTTGTGAAAATGAGATAAAATGATCCAAACTTCTTTAAAACACCCCCATATTTGTCAAAAATGATATGAAATATTGCAAATTGCTTCAAAACATCATCATTTTTTTGAAATTATAAGAAAGTGTTTTAAAACATCACCTTTTTTTTTTTTTAAAGAAATTATATATTCATGTGGATCTTCAAGCTCATCTTCATTGCTTGCATCTTCAACAGTTGACATTTTTGTATACACGGCTTCATCATCATCTTTATCAGATTCTGGCATGATCACTAGGGTCCTTCTATTTAGGCTTTGAGAAGTGACATACCTTACACCAGAACACTTTAAGTATTTAACATTACGAGGCATAAAAGAATTAGAATTGATACCTTTTTCTTTACTTCTCTCAACCTCTTTAGGGTTAGAACTCTCCGTCTTGCTTTTTAAATTAGATTTTGTGCTTTACTTGTTCCAATCGAACTTCCAAGATTTTAAATTCAAGCTAGATCCATAAGTGGACTTGGAAAGCTTCTTTTGTTTGAATTGCCTCTCTACCTTCATTGCCATGTGAACCATGTCCTCAATATAAATATAATGTTGTAATTCAATAATATCAACAATCTCATGATTCAATCCTTGTAAGAACCTAGCCATGGTAGCCTCACGATCCTCTTCAAGATTTGCTCGGATCATTATGATTTTCATCTCTTTGTAGTAGTCTTCCACAGATTTGGATTCTTGAGTCAATCTGCATGCGTTGATATAGTCTCTTGAAAGGAATGAATTATCACAAAAGCGGAATTTCAAAGAAAATTTAAAAATTAAGTGTTTTGGAAGGTTTCGACGCCACAAGAATCTTCTTGATGGAACAAGAACAAATTCTTGATAAGCCTAAGTAGAACGCAACAAGCAAGCTTAATAAGTTCTAAGTTGTAAAAAGAGAACAATGAAGAGAAAATAATTACTTACAATTTTTGTTCAACAGAAAACCCCTTTACATTTGAAAAAAAAGACTATTTATAATTGTCTTAAATCTAATCATAGTAGAATTACAATGAAAATTTTTTTAAGATAACAAAGAGTAATTTAGGAAAATACATAAAAATTTATAAAATTAAGAAATTTAATAATTAATACATAAAGTATAAATTTGGCTAAGATTTGATTTTGCACTCTATTGCTTGCATCCTTCCTTACTTGTCTTTAAAATATCTAGATTTATATGATTTATTGAAATCTCACAGTTAAGTAAACTTCCTTGGGACATGTCCTATAAGATAAAATTAGCTAATTATTAGATAGGTCAATTAATAAAGACAACGAAAATAAATTAAGCTAATTAACTTATTAAATAATAGCTGACTTTCCAAACTAATTAATCTAAATATGCATAAATAACAGTAATAAGCTATGGGACTTCCTCAATGTTGTTGTGTATCCCACTTTCACACAACAACTTTTAATCGTGCGCAAAGAGGACTGTTTTAAATTTTTTTTACATGACTCTTTGTTATAGATCCACTAGGCCACTCCAATAGTTCCATTGACTTGTGATTAGATATTTTGACCTTATTGACATCGAAGATTTCTAATTGACTTTTATTTGCTCCTTGATTTATATCAATGGTTGTTGCAAAAAATGATTAAAAAAAAGCTTCAAAACATCATTGTTTTTGCAAACAATTATGTAAAACACTTTTAAACAACTCTGTTACGTGTAAAAAAAGCATCAAAAGGATGCAAAATACTTCCGTATTTGTTGAAAATGGTACGAAATGTGCTCAATTGCTCCAAAACATCACCATTTTCTTTAAAATAAAAGAAACTGCCCTAAAACATCACGTTTTGTTGAAAATGATGTAAAACGTGTTTTAGCATTACGTTCATGTTCGAAAACAATCAAGAACATTCAAAACATCCCCATTTTCACTACAAATTAAAAAAAAAATGCATGAAGTTGCATAAAATCATCATTGTTATTGTAACACCCCCTTCCTTTCATTTCTATTCATGTGGTATATAATACTGAAATTATCGAAAAGACAAAAATCAACGCTTTCTCATAGTGAAGCGAAGTTTTCATTTGTTCAAAAGAGTTTATAGAAAGTAACCACATAAATAGTAACAACTAAAATAGTATTATTTATTTTTTTTTTTCTAAAGAATTGTTATGCATTTCAATGAAATTAATACTTCCGAGTACACAGAAAAGAAATTACATAACAATGGCCTAAACCTTAGATATATTATGCCCTGTCCGAAAATCTTTGCCTCAACTGCACTTTCCAGAACCGCTACCGCTATATTGTAATCACCTGAAAATAACAATCCCACAAAGGGGTGAGCACACCACATGGCTCAGTAAAATAATACAATACTTAAATAAAGGAATGAGCATGTTACCTGAATCCCTACTTA
The DNA here is from genome assembly GCA_032402905.1 of Khaya senegalensis. NCBI lineage: Eukaryota > Viridiplantae > Streptophyta > Magnoliopsida > Sapindales > Meliaceae > Khaya > Khaya senegalensis. Next base: position 4,407,841 of record CP135551.1, on the reverse strand, counting down.
TTTTGGCCATTTCACACAATTTCACACACACAAGTAAATGCATGTCCACATATCAATGTACATGTACCGACAAGCATATGCTCAATAATGTACACAAGATATCATATCATCTCCTCTAGAACTCTAAGCACTATATCATTTATGAATTCTGTATAAATATCTCAATCAAAGTAACCTTCCTCATGATATACCATACACAGATAATGCAATCTCAAACAATATATTTTCTAAATGAATCACTTTATCACCTGTGTCCGTTTAAATTCTATTTCTATTCTTATCAACGAACACCTACATGACCATATAAAATCATTACATAGTTATTCGTATAGATAACAACTAATGTCGCGGCCCCATACAGAGGAACTGCTTAGAAGCCAGTATAACCACACAATATCAATCACACACTCGGCCCGAGATAACCAAAATATCCTAAGCACACAATCAATACCCACATAGGATACAAATATTTCAAATACCTAAATATAGATACAATCGAAGGTATTAGTAAAAACGATAACACTGTTTCTGTATGCTATTTCCACTCTCGGAAGGTTGGTCATAGAAATTTTATTGCGTTTACAAGTGATCGATTATACTTAGAAACATCATGAATCATGGTTGTTACTCTAGGCCACTGGGCCATTTGGAGGACAGCTGTGGGTTCCACCTACCCCTCAGGGTACCACAGTCTTAACGTCACACCTCCATTAGAAACTGGCTTACAAGCCCAGCTGAGGGAGATGGAACATACATATCTGATCCACATATTACAATTATCTCAATACTAGTTCATTACCAGTCTATGTTATCATGCATTCATATTATCTCCTTATTTTCACTGAATCAAAACAACCGAACAGTTGTACCACAATCACAAATACACGTCTTTCATTTTTTATCCCATACTGGGGATTCTTTCACCTACATTAAACATTGACAATACTATTCTAAAGACATATATCAATCTAATCCTAGTTGTTCACTAAAGTATACCGACAATAACAATGTGAGCTCATAACATAGTTCCTGCACCATCATATTCTTACCGTTTTCTTAACCATACGAATAAACGTGTAAACTAATATGTCGAATAACCTGTAATACATCCAATGCGCCTTTTCCACAATATTCTCAAGTTTCTCACATGATCTTTAATCTTATTATGAATTCACACATATTCTTTTTATTTCACAAACATATCGGTAAGCTAAACAGGATTCTATATACTATAAGTAAGGTAGTCTATTTATTGCCTCACCCATTATCTTATTTAAATACTGATTCCCCTTTTTCAAGCTGATGCTAGCTTTTTGTTTCTGCAAAATTAAGTTCTCTCTTAAAAAATTGACACTTGCCAAGGTGTGATTAGATTTTCGCCGTTTTCGCAATTCACAATCATAACAATAATCTGTTTGTGACTGCAACTAAAGGTAATCCTAGACCTTCCGCTACATATGAAAACCAGAATACAAAGGGAGGTCATGAATGGCTGTATGAATAGTATTTCTTATAAGAATTTGGCAAGAGTTTGCCTATACATATAAGCTGCCCTACCTGCACAAGAAAACCAGGACAGTCCCCATACCAAATAAAACACAACGTGTTACTGCCTCATTGCAATTCACACTAACACAAGCAACTCTTAGCAGATAGAAGTATTCTACCATACAGTTTAAATCTAATATGCACACGAATTCATTTCCTTATAGATCGATCATAATTCAGTAAATTATGGATGGTGGTCATGATATCCACTGTACACTTCAATATATGTATACAATGGTCATTCGCCCACACCGGGTTCCTTAAACTAACAGTATATTTAGTTCTGTCATGGGTTGCACGTACTTAAAGGCGCCATGGAGAATAGCCGCTTCCTACCATGGGTTCAACATACCCCTCGGGCACCATGGTTTTTATTATCATTTCTCGATTGTTGTGGGTTTAACATACCTCGAAGGGCACCACAGTCTTATTATCAATTCGGAGCTGCTGTGGGTTCAACATACCCCGAAGGGCACCACAATCTTATTATCAATTTAGAGCTGCTGTGGGTTCAACATACCCCGAAGGGCACCACAACCTTATTATAATGATACTGCTCCATCCCGAGCGGCTTTACTAGGGTAACGGAAAAACTACCGATCCATAATTATCCCAATTATACCAGTTATCCACACAGATTTATTCATAGTCAACTCAGTCGTGACAACATGACCATTTTGCCTACATTACTCAAGCAGCACGTTAATAATTTCATGATAGGTAATATAATTACCTATGAAACACATTTATTAGTACTTATCTTCTAAAAATGACTTTACACGCATGGATTTATCGTAAGGCTAGCAGTACTAAGTCATGAAAATATATTCCACTCTGGCATATAAATACACCATACAACAATCAAGATAAAACACAGAAATATATTACAATCCAAACACATGGATATACTATATCACTATTAATACAAATTCACAGATACATATTTTAATCGGTTATTATATATTGCGTCATTACACGCAATCCCAATATATCATCACAAGTCAAAATATACTCATTACCTTACTACGGCATAATAATTATAACATACTAACGTATACACACATGTTCATTCAGATAGCATTGCAAAATATCAAGTGCAACATCTACTCAATCATTCAATCATAAGGGCATAATTATGTATGTATATACAAGCGTATCTACCATATAAATATATAAATACAAATATGGGACATAAAATGCTGTATAGGTATTTTAGAATACCTAATCTAGCACTGCAGGTCGACGGTAATGGTATTACGCTTATAACTATATATATATATATATATATCTAACACACGGATATTAACACTTCTAATTGCACAATCATGCCCATTTCCCGTCAATGGGACTTTTCTACAATTTAACCCATTATTATGATGTACGTTCATGCAATTATAAATATTATAAATATTAAAACTTATTTTTCCACAATTTAAATATTATATTATCTTACCTCCGGGCACCCAGTGCCTATACGAATGATGAAAAACTGTCCTGGAGAGGATATACGCATTCGAAATACTCCTCCGTACGCTACAGGTTGTTTCTCAAAAAACGTGCAAGTTACTGTTCATAAGCACTATTTATGAGTACTATTCAACTCACGAAATTTCGGTTTTCGTTTCAAGAATGGAACATACCATCGCGATCCTTACGATATCAGGATGCTGTCCATGGTGTCCATATGCCACAAAACATAAATTAAAGCCTTCAAAATCACTAATCATCCTAAAATTTCAGATTTTAAGGTACCTACTTTGGACCCTCAAATCATTATCGAAACTCATTCCAAATTGAGATCTAAACATACCGTGTCGAAGTACGAGTGTCGGAGAGTACACTGATCAGTTCAGATTCCACCGGAGCTGCGCCAATCGCTGAAAATCTTGTCGGAAATACACCTTCCCAATCAGCCTTCCCTCGCCGGAATCCGGTGACCAAATGCCGGAACGGGGCACACCACCATGAAGAGGGAGGCGAGACGGTGCCAGACGTGTCGGAGGTGTCGGTCAACTCGTCGTGGACCGCCGTGAATCGCCGGTCAAAGTTCACGTTGGCGAAGCTTCCAGCAGCGCGTGAAGGCGCGTGCCGACAGCGATCGGGGCGGGGTTGACGGCGCTGCACTCGTGATGGCCCAGCGGTCCTCCACTCGCCCGCGGTGAGGTGATCTGAGGTCTGGTGACAAAAGTCACTGTTCACAGGAGAGAGAACCGTGGAGAGGAGAGAGAGAAGAGAGAGAAAAGGGAGGAAAAAAAGTGAAATTCGTTTTCTGGGTTTTTCGACCCCGTCCTGCTTATATAGTCGGGTACACATGACGAAAATTACAGCTTTTCGCTTCCGTAGTCAAATTTCTGATACCAGTAATGAAATACTGTATTTTTCGCTCATACAGTACGCTGTCCCAAATATCAATCAACTCTCTCCTTATCAAAACTCTCAAAAATACTGTATTATAAATCCATGATAGGGTTTTACGAATATAAAAATTTCAAGATGTTACAGTTATTGCAAAAAATGATGAAAAAAACTTTAAAACATAATCGTTTTTGTGAAATTTGAGTAAAATGCTTTCAAACAACTTCGTTGCACATAAAAAAGCATCAAAAGGATGCAAAATACTTCAAACTACCTTCATACTTATCAAAAATGGTATGAAATGTGGTCACTTACTCCGAAACGTCATCGTTTTCTTTGAAATGCAAAAAATTACTCTAAAATATCACAATTTTGTTGAAAATGATATAAAATACATTTTAACATTATGTTGACGTTCAAAAATAATCAAGAACTATTAAAACTTTCCTATTTTCCATGAAAATTATAAAAAAAATGTAAGAAATTGCATAAAATTATCACAGTCATTGCAAAAATGGATAGAAAAAGCTTCAAAGCATCATCGTTTTTGGGAAAAATTGAGTAAAACGCTTTCAAACAACTTTGTAACATGTAAAAAATTATCAAAATGATGCAAAATACTTCAAAATACCTCTGTACTTGCCAAAAATGATACGAAATTTGCTCAATTCCTCCAAAATATCACCATTTTCTTTAAAATACAAAATATTGCTCTAAAACATCACGATTTTATCAAAAATAATATAAAACACGTTTTAGCATTACGTTCATATTTCAAAACAATCGAGAACGTTCAAAATGTCCCCGTTTTCACGAAAAATTAAAAAAATGCATGAAATTGCATAAAATCGCCACGATTATTATGAAAAATGATGGAAAAAGCTTCAAAACATAATCATTTTCACAAAAATTGTGTGAAATGCTTTCAAACAACTCCGTTTCGCATAGAAAAGCATAAAAAAGATGCAAAATATTTCAAAACACCTATATACTTGTCGAAAAACGTACAAAATGTGCTCAAGTGTTCCAAAACATCACCATTTTGTTTAAAATAGGAGAAAATTCCTCTAAAATGTTATGATTTTGTCAAAATTGATATAAAAACACATTTTGGCATTAGGTTCACGTTCGAAAACAATCAGAAGTGATCAAACTTCCCTGTTTTTCGTGAAAATAAAAAAAAAAATACAAGGAATTGCATAAAATCATCACATTTGTTATGGAAAATGATGGAAAAAAACATCAAAACATCACCATTTTTGAAGAAATTGAGTAAAACGCTTTCAAACAATTTCGTTGCACGTAAAAAAGTATCAAAAGGATGCAAAATACTTTAAAACAGCTCCGCACTTGCCAAAAATGGTACGAAATGCACTTAATTACTTCAAAACGTCACCATTTTGTTTAAAATACAAAAAATTAATCTAAAATGTCACAAATTTATTGAAAATGTTATAAAAACACATTTTAGCATTACATTCATGTTTGAAAGCAATCAAGAACGATCAAAATTTCCCTTTTTTTTGTAAAAATAAATAATTAATGTAAGCAATTGTATAAAATCATTACAGTTATTGCGAAAAATAATGGAAAAAGCATCAAAACATTACCTTTTTTTACAAAAATTGAGTAAAATGCTTTCAAACAAGTCCGTTGCATGTAAAAAAGCATCAAAGGTTGCAAAATACTTCAGAATATCTACGTACTCGCCAAAAATGGCACAAAATGCGCTAAATTGTTCCAAAACATCTTCATTTTGTTTAAAATGCAAAAAACTGCTCTAAAATGTTACGATTTTGCCAAAAATAATATAAAACACATTTTAGCATTACGTTTAGGCTCAAAAAACAATCTAGAATGATCAAAACTTCATTGTTTTCTGCGAAAATTACCAGAAATGCAAGAAATTGCATAAAATCATTGTGGTTATTGTGAAAAATGATGGAAAAAACTTCAAAACATCACCTTTTTTTAAAGAAATTCAATTCAATGCTTTCAACCAACTCCGTTACATGTAAAAAAGCATCAAAATGATGCAAAATACTTGAAAACACCTCCGCAATTGTCGAAAATGATATGGAAAGGGCTCAATTGCTTCAAATCATTACAATTTTCTTTGAAGTGCAAAAAATTGCTTTAAGATATCTTGATTTTGTTGAAAATAATAATAAACGTTTTAGCAATACATTCACTTTCAAAAACAATCAAGAACATCCAAAACATCCCCGTTTTCACTCAGAATAAAAAAAAATGCATGAAATTGCATAAAATTGTTACAGTTGTTGCAGAAAATGATGGAAAAAACTTTAAAACATCACTATTTTTGCGAAAAATGTGTAAAACGCTCTCAAAAAATTTCGTTTTGCGTAAAAAGGTACCAAAGAATGCAAAATACTTCAAAACACCATCGTACTTGTCAAAAATTGTATCAAATGTGCTCAATTGTTTCAAAACATTACCATTTTCTTTAAAAATGCAAAAAAATTACTCTAAAACATCACGGTTTTATCAAAAATGATATAAAACACATTTTAGCAATATGTTCAAGTTTGAAAACAATCAAGAACGATAAAAACTTCTCTATTTTCAATGAAAATTACAAAATATACAAGAAATTGCATAAAATCATCATAGTCATTGCGAAAAATGATGGAAAAAGTTTCAAAACATCACTGTTTTTAAGAGAAATTGAGTTAAACGCTTTCAACCAACTCCGTTACGTGTAAAAAAGCATCAAAAGGATGCAAAATACTTCAAAATACCTCCGTACTTGCCAAAAATAGTACAAAATATGGTCAATTGCTTCAAAACGTTATCATTTTCTTTAAAATGCAAAAAATTACTTTAAAACGTCATGATTTTGTCAAAAATCATATGAACCACATTTTAGCATTATGTTCATGTTCGAAACAATTAAAAACGATCAAAACTTCACTGTTTTTAGTGAAAATTACAAAAATGAAAGAAATTGCATAAAATCATTACGGTTATTGCGGAAAATGATGAAAAAAGTTTCAAAACATAACTGTTTTTGAGAGAAATTGAGTAAAACACTTTCAACCAATTCTGTTATGTGTAAATAAGTATCAAAATGATGTAAAATACTTCAAAACACCTTCATACTTACCGAAAATGATATGAAATTTGGTAAATTGGTCCAAAACGTCACTATTTTACTTAAAATGTAAAAAATTGCTCTAAAATATCATGATTTTGTCAAAAATGATATAAAACACATTTTAACATTATGTTCATGGTCGAAAACAATCAAGAAAATTCAAAACGTCTCCGTTTTCACTAAAATTAAAAAAAAATGCAAGAAATTGCATAAAATCATCACGGTTGTTGCGAAAAATGATGGAAAGAGCTTTAAAACATCACCATCTTCAAGAAAAATTATGTAAAATGCTTTCAAACAACTCTGTTGCGCGTAAAAAAGCATCAAAATGATGCAAAATACTTCAAAACACTTTCGTACTTACCGAAATTGGTACGAAATGCGCTCAATTGCTCTAAAACGTTACTATTTTGTTTAAAATGTGAGAAACTACTTTAAAACGTCACAATTTTGTCGAAAATGATACAAAAAGATTTTTAGCATTACGTTCATGTTCAAAAACAATCAAGCATCATCAACACTTCCCTATTTTTCGTGAAAATTAAAAAAAAATGCAAAAAATTGCATAAAATCATCATGGTTGTTGCGGAAAATGATGAAAAAAGCTTCAAAATATCACCCTTTTTGCGAAAATTATGTAAAAATATTTTCGAACAACTTCATATACATAAAAAAGCATCAAAAGAATGCAAAATACTTTAAAACACCTCCGTACTTGTCGAAAATTATATCAAATACAGTTAAGTGCTCCAGAAACTCACCATTATGCTTAAAATGCAAGAAATTGTTCTAAAACATCACTATTTTATAGAAAATGATATAAATGATATTTTAACATTACATTCACATTCAAAGACAATCAAGATCAATCAAAACTTCCATGTTTTTCGTGAAAATTAAAAAAAAAATTCAAGAAATTGCATAAAATCATCATGGTTATTACTGGAAATGATGGAAAAAGTTTCAAAACATGACCGTTTTGGCAAAAAATTATGTAAAATACTTTTAAACAACCCCGTACGCATACAAAAGCATTAAAATGATGCAAAATACTTTAAAACACTTCCGTACTTGACAAAAATTGTATCAAATACAGTCAAGTGCTCCAAAAAGTCACCATTTTGTTTAAAATGCAAGAACTTGTTCTAAAACATCACTATTTTATAGAAATGATATAAATCACATTTTAACATTACATTCACATTCAAAAACAATCAAGATCAATCAAAACTTCCATGTTTTTCATAAAAATTTTTAAAAAAATTAAGAAATTGCATAAAATCATCATGGTTATTACGGAAAATGTGGAAAAAGTTTCAAAATATCACTGTTTTGGCAAAAAATTATGTAAAATACTTTCAAACAACTTTGTTGCACTCAAAAAAGTATCAAAAGGATGCAAAATACTTCAAAACACCTCCGTACTTACCAAAAATAGTATGAAATGCGGTTAATTGCTCCAAAATATCACCATTTTGTTTAAAATACAAGAAACTACTTTAAAATGTCATGATTTTGTCAAAAATGACATAAAACATGTTTTAGCATTACGTTCGCATTTGAAAACAATCAATAACCTTTAAAACTTCCCCATTTTCCATGAAAATTAAAAACAAATGCAAGAAATTGTATAAAATCATCACGATCATTGTGAAAAATGTTGGAAAAAGCTTCAAAGCATCACCGTTTTTGCAAAAAATTAAGTAAAACGCTTTCACACTACTCCATAGCATGTAATAAAGCATCAAAATGATACAAAATCCTTTAAAACACCTCCGTACATGCCAAAAATGGTACCAAATGAGCTCAATTGTTTTGAAGCGTCACCATTTTCTTTAATATGCAAAAAATTACTCTAAAACGTATGATTTTGTCGAAAATGATATAAAACACATTTTAGCATTACATTCACGTTCGAAAACAATTAAGAACGATCAAAACTTCCCTATTATCAGTGAAAATTACAAAATATGAAGGAAATTGCATAAAATCATTACGATTATTGCAGAAAATGATGGGAAAAGCTTCAAAGTATCAATGTTGTTACGAAAAATTGAGTAAAACGCTTTCACACAACTATGTAGCATGTAGAAAAGCATCAAAAGGATGCAAAATCCTTCAAAACACCATCATATATGCCAATAATGGTACCAAATGCACTCAATTGCACCAAAGTGTCACCAATTTCTTTAAATGGCAAAAAATTGCTTTAAAATATACGATTTGTTAAAAATGATATAAAACACATTTTAGCATTACGTTCACGTTCAAAAACAATCAAGAATGCTCAAAACTTCCCTATTTTCCATGAAAATTAAAAAGAATGCATGAAATTGCATAAAATAGTCACGGTTATTGTAGAAAATGATGGAAAATGCTTCAAAGCATCACTATTTTCGCAAAAAATTGTGTAAAATGCTTTCAAACAACTCCGTTGTGTGTCAAAAAGTATCAAAAGAATGCAAAATACTTCAAAATGCCTCTGTACTTGCAAAAAATGGTATGAAATATGGTCAATTGCTCTAACACGTCACCATTTTGTTTAAAATGATATAAACTGCTCTAAAGCATCACGATTTTGTCAAGAATAATATAAAATATGTTTTAGCATTATGTTAACATTCAAAAACAATAAAAAAGGATCAAAACTTTTCCGTGTTTCTTGAAAATTAAAAAAAATGTAAGAAATTGCATAAAATCATCACAATTATTCTAGAAAATAATGGAAAAAGCTTCAAAACATCATTGTTTTTGTAAAAAATTGAGTAAAACACTTTAAACCAATTCTGTTACATGTAAAAAAGCATCAAAAGGATGCAAAATACTTCAAAACACCTTCGTACTTGCTCAAACTGGTACGAAATGCGATCAATTGGTTCAAAATGTCACTATTTTTTTTAAATGCAAAAAATTGCTCTAAAACATTACGATTTTGTCAAAAATAATATAAAACATGTTTTAACATTACATTCATGCTTGAAAACAATCAAGAACGTTCAAAACATCCCTATTTTCACTAAAATTAAAAATATATATATAAGAAATTGCATAAAATCATCATGGTTATTGCAAAAAATGAAGGAAAAAACCTTTAAAGCATCACCATTTTGCGAAAAATTATGTAAAACACTTTCAAGCAACTTTGTTGCGTATAGAAAAACATCAAAAGGATGCAAAATACTTCAAGACACCTTTGTACTTACAAAAAATGGTATGAAATGCAGTCAATTGTTCCAAAATGTCACCATTTTGTTTAAAATGCGAGAAACTATTTTAAAAGGTTGCAATTTTGTCGAAAATGATATAAAGCATATTTTAGCATTACATTCACATTCTAAAACAATCAAGAACGATCAAAACTTCCCTGCTTTCTGTAAAAGTTAAAAAAAATGTAAGAAATTGCATAAAATCATTATGGTTATTGCTGAAAATGATGGAAAAAGCTTCAAAATATCATTGTTTTTACAAAAAATTGAGTAAAACACTTTCAAACAACTTTGTAGTGTGTAGAAAGGCATTAAAAGAGTCTAAAATCTTTCAAAAGACTTTCATACTTGCCAAAAATGGAACCAAATGCGCTAAATTACTCTCAAACGTCACTATTTTTTTTAAAATACAAAAAATTAGTCTAAAACTTACAATTTTGTCGAAAATAATATAAAACACAATTTAGCATTACATTCATGTTTGAAAACAATCAAGAACATTTAAAACTTCCTTATTTTTCATGAAAATTAAAAAAAAAAGTAAGAAATTACATAAAATTTGTTGAAAATCATAGTTATAGCAACTAATATGGATTTTGGTTGACTCATCATCATTTCTACAAAGCAACTTTGAAGGCCCAAGACCCTTCACACAATATAGAAGGCTCATTACAAGCATATAGAGAAAGTAGACACAAAAAGACAAATATACTAATCGTTTCAAGAGTGGCTATTATGCACAGTAACCATTATGAATAGTAACAACCAAAAATTTAAAAAACTAACTGTTACAAAATCATGTACATAAACACATCTTTGTAAATGAAAAAGATAGAGAAAAGCTTTCTTGTTCTTTCATCAATACCTTTTTTTTCACATTCAAATCTTCTTCATTTCTTCATTTATATATTTTTTTACATGATATCAAAGCAAGTTTCATCATAAATCCACCTTTCATCTTTTGTTACTTGTTGGTTATTGGTGCATCAAGACATTTCTCTCCAAAGCCGAATTAAGAAATGAAAAAAGAGGGCTCGTCATACAACACCAAGAACAAGAGTTCCTTGAAGGGAGTTGATAATAAGGGTAACACCACCTTAAAACTTATCATATTTTCCTTGAATAAAAAAAATTATTTAATTTGGCTCAATCCTGCTAAAAGAGCATTAAGTGAAAAATGCGCATTAAGCTTTGTCAAGGGAAGAATCACAAAGCCCACTAACACAATAAGTGAGGAATATAAAAATTGGTGTTATAATGATAACTTGTTGTATACATGGATTTTGAATTCTATGGAACTGTCCTTGGTAGGTGCGTTTTCAAAGGCTGAATCTTCTAATGCATTTTGGGAGTCTATCAAGAGACAATTTGGTCATCAAGGAAACTTGATGAGAATATATGAGTTAAAGCACTTCATTAATAATATCAATCTTAGTTGGGTGATTAATAGAGTACAATACCAAAATGGGAGGCATGGGATGAACTTCAATCCTTAAGGCCGAATACCACCAGTATTGAAGAAGTAGAGAAAATAGCCAATAAGGATCTAATAATTTTATTTTTAATGGATTTGGATTCTGACTACGATGATCTTAGGAACCATATCCTCAGAATTGATCCTTTGCCCAATTATAATGATGTTGTAAACAAGGTGAATAAAAAGTACATGCAAAGAAAAATTTTAAAAGGGAACTCAAGCAAGGTAGAAAGAGGTAGTTTTGTAAATAATAAGAAAGAATGAATGATGGTTCAAGGAGTGAAAGTCAAGGCTAAATGCGATAAATGTGGACAAATGCATAATTCGAAGGACAAATGTTGGAAGTGTGGACATTTTAAGATGCTAGGTCATACTAAAGAAAAATGTTGGATTCTCAATCCATATCTTAAGGCAAACAATTACAAGGAGAAAGCACCACCACATAGTGCTCACAATGCAATTGAAAAAGACAACTCAAAACTTCTTAAGGATTTGGTAAAGCTACTTTAGAATCATCTCCCAAGCTCCTCTCAAGGTATGGTTTCCAATTCACATTTTAACTTTGACCATTGGTTTATTGATTCAGGTGCTACTAATCATATGTTTAGAAATAAAAACAAGGCACCTAAAATAAAACCTTAGGAAACTTTAGAAATGTGACAATAGCCAATGGTAGTAAAATACCTATTAAAGGACAAGGAGATATTAAAGTTTTAACTAAGAAAACAACAAGCCTTTACATGCCAAATTTCTCATCAAATTTGTTGCTAGTTAGTAAGATAACAAAAGACTTAAATTGTTGTGTCATCTTTAAACCCAATAAAGTAATATTTTAGGACATACTAACTGGGAAGAAGATTGGTGAGGGAAGACTACACGACGACCTATATTTTTTGAATAACACTAATTAAGCTCTTAGAGTTGAAGAAGACTATGGATTTTAAAAACTTTAGCATGTAAGATTAGAACATTCTCCTAGTAATATTCTGTACAAAATGATTTCAAATATAAAGTTTAATGATTTTAAACAATGTAGGGACTTTAATATAGGAAAATAAACTAAACTTCCTTTTGTACATTTGAAAACTTGTTATAATGAAACTTTTGATTTTATACATTGATTTATGGACTTCTCCTTTAGAATCTCATAATGGCTTTAAAGATTTTGTGCCATTCATTGACCACAAGTTTAGATACACTTGGATATATTTAATTAAAAACAAATCAGAAATATTATCATGTTTTAAAGAATTTGTATCCTTAATTGAAAATCAATTTGGCAAAAGGATTAAGATTCTTAAGATCAATAATAGGGGAGAATACACTAGTAATGCGTTTGAAGATTACTTGAACACCTTAGGGATAGTTCACCAAACAACTTGTCCTTACACACACGAATAAAATGGTATAGTCGAATGAAAAAATCAGCACATTTTAAATGTAGGAAGATCATTGATGTTTCATTATAATGTCCTCAACAGATATTGGAATAAAGCCATTCTCACTGCACCAGTGGCCGAGATGAACACAATTAAAGTTATCTTGTCCTTAGCCACTAATTATGAATAGGAAATGTATCAAATAGATATTCAAAATGCTTTTCTCCAAGGGGAATTAGAGGAAGAGGTTTATATGGATATTCCATAAAGATACAACATCAAAGTACCAAGAACACATGTGTGTAAACTTAGAAGGGTCATTTATGACTTAAAACAATCACCTAAGACTTGGTACTCTAAGTTGTAAAGTGCATTAACTTATCAACACTTCAAAATTAGTAATGCTAATCATTGTTTATTCATCAAACACTCTAATAATGGTGTTACAATTGTAATAATCTATGTAGATGATATAATTATATTCGGGAGTGATACTTTGGGAATACAAAGCACTAAAAACTATTTAAAGTTTACTTTTAATATTAAAGACTTTAGATACTTATGGTATTTTCTAGGTATGGAAATTGTCCATTCTAATAAAAGACTTTTTCTATCCTAAAAGAAATATACAGTTGATCTTTTGAAAGAAACAGGTAAGCTTGGAGGGAAGATAGCTTTAACACCAATTAAAGGACATGCTAAAAAGAAGAAGGGTAAGCCAATTCAAGACATCAAGCAATATCAAAGAAATGTGGGTAACTTAATTTATTTAACCATTACTAGACTTGACATTTCTTTTACTGTGAATTTGATGAGCCAATTCATGACATGTTTAATGACCAATTACATAAAAATGGTGGATAGAATACTCAAATATCTCAAAGGAACACCAGGATAAGGAATACACATGAAAAAACATGAACATCACCAAATTCTCGCCTGCACGGATGCTGATTGGGCAGGAAGTACTAAAGATCGCAAGTCTACAACCGAATATTACACTTTTATTGGTGAGAATTTGGTGACTTGGAAGAGTAAAAAGTAAACTGTGGTAGCCAAATCAAGTGCCGAACTTGAATATAGAGCAATGGCTTCAACCACTAGCGAATTGATATAGTTGAAGGCATTGGTTGAAGATTTGGGTTTTAAAGTGAAGGTACCCATGAAGCTACATTGTGACAACAAGTCGGCAATACATATTACAAACAATTTAATGTTTCATAAGAAAACTAAGCATATAATGGTAGATTGTTACTTTATATGAGAAATGTAGTTGAATGAGACAATGTCAATGCCTTGTCAGGAGTGAAGATTAATTGGTGGATGTGTTCACCAAACCTTTAAGTATTCAACAACTCTATAAGTTCATTAGCAACTAATACGGATTTTGGTTGACTCATCATTATTTCTACAAAGCAATTTTAAAAGTTTAAAACCCTTCACACAATCTATAAGGCTCACTACAAGCATATAGAGAAAGTAGATACAAGAAGACAAATAAACTAGCTGTTTCAACAGTGACCGTTGTGTAAAATACTTTCAAACAACTCTGTTGTGCATAAAAAAGCATCAAAAGGATGTAAAATACTTCAAAACACTTCTGTACTTGCTAAAAATAGTACGAAATGTGTTCAATTGTGTAACACCCCCTTCCTTTCATTTCTATTCATGTGGCATATAGTACATTAAAATTATCGAAAAGGTAAAAATCAACGCTTTCTTATAGTAAAGCGAAGTTTTCATTTGTTCAAAAAAAATTTATAGAAAGTAACCACATAAATAGTAACAATTAAAATAGTATTATATTTTTTTTTTTCTAAAGAATTGTTATGCATTTTAATGAAATTAATACTTCAGAGTACACAGAAAGGAAATTACATAACAATGGCCTAAACCTTATATATACTATGCCCCGTCCGAAAATCTTTGCCTCAACTGCACTTTTCGAAACCGCTACCACTATATCGTAATCACCTGAAAATAATAATCCCACAAAGGGGTGAGCACACCACATGGCTCAGTAAAATAATACAATACTTAAATGAAGGAAGGAGCATGTTACCTGAATCTCTACTTATTTTGGCCATTTCACACAATTCCACACACACAGGTAAATGCATGTCCACATATCAATGTACATGTACCGACAAGCATATGCTCAATAATGTACACAAGATACCATATCATATTCTCTAGAACTCTAAGCACTATCTCAACTATGAATTATGTATAACCAATCTCAATCAGAGTAATACTCCTTATAATATACCATACACAGGTAATGCAATCTCAAACAATATATTTTCTAAATGAATTGCTTCATCACCTATGTCCGTTTAAATCCTATTTCTATTCTTATCAACAAACACCTACATGACCATATAAAATCAATATATAGTTATTCATATAAATAGCAACTAAATATCGCGGCCACATAAAGAGAAACTGCTTAAAAGCCGGTATAACCACACAATATCAATCACACACTCGGTCCGAGATAACCAAACTATTCTAGGCACACAATCAATACCCTTATAAGATATCAATATTTCAAACATCTAAATATATATACAAACGAGGATATTAGTAAAAACAATAACAATGTTTCTGTATGCCATTTCCCCTCTCGGAAGGTTGGTGATATAAATTTTATTGCGTTTACAAGTGATCGATTATATTTAGAAACATCATGGATCATGGTTGTTACTCTAGGCTACTGGAACATTTGGAGGACAACTGTGGATTCCACCTACCCCTCAGGGTACCACAGTCTTAACGTCATACCTCCATTAGAAACTGGCTTACAAGCCTAGCTGAGTGAGATGGAATATACATATCCGATCTACATATCACAATTATCTCAATATTGATTTATTACCAATCTATTTTATCATACATTCATATTATCTCCTTATTCTCACTGAATCAAGACAACCTGACAGTTGTACCATAATCACAAATACACGTCCTTCATTCTTTATCCCTTACGAGGGATTCTTTCACCTACATTAAACCCTGACTATACTATTATAAGGACACATATCAATCTAATCCTAGTCGTTCGCTAAAGTATATACAGATAATAACAATGTAGACTCATAACATAGTTCCTGCACTATCACATTCTTACCGTATTTTCAACCACACGTATAAACGTGTAAACTAATATATCAAATGATCTGCAATACATCCAATGCATCTTTTCAACAATATCCTCAAGCTTCTCACATAATCTTTAATCTATTATGGATTCACACATATTCTTTTCATTTCACAAGCATACCGATGAGTTAGACAAGATTCTATATACTTGAAGTGAAGCGGCCTAAATATTGCCTAACCCATTATCTTATTTAAATCCTAATTTTCCATTTTCAAACTGATGCTTGCTTTCTGTTTCTACAAAGTTAAGTTCTCTCTTAAATAATTGAAACTTGTCAAGGTGTAATCAAACTTCAACCATTTTTGCAATTCACAATCATAACAAAAACCCGATTTTGACTGCAATTAAAGGTAATCCTAGACCCTCCGCTACATATGAAAACCAGAATACAAAGGGAGGTCATGAATGGCTGTATGAATAGTATTTCTTATAGGAATTTGGCAAGAGTTTGCCTATACATATAAGCTGCCCTACCTGCACAAGAAAACCAGGACAGTCTCCATACCAAATAAAACACGACGTGTTACTGCCTCATCGCTATTCACACTAACACAAGCAACTCTTAGCAGATAGAAGTATTCTACCATACAATTTGAATCTAGTAGGCACACGAATTCATTTCCTTATAAATCGGTCATAATTAAGTAAATTATGGATTGTGATCATGATATCCATCGTACACTTCAAGATATATATATAATGGTCATTCGCCCACACTGGGTTCCTCAGACCAACAGAATAAATAGTCCTACCATGGGTTGTACGTACCCAAAGACGTTATAGAGAACAGCCGCTTCCTACCATGGGTTCAACATACCCCTCGGGCACTATAGTTTTTATTATCATTTCTCAATTGCTGTGGGTTTAACATACCTCAAAGGGCACCACAGTCTTATTATCAATCCGGATCTGCTGTGGGTTCAACATACCCCGAAGGGCACCACAGTCTTATTATCAATCTGGAGTTGCTGTGGGTTTAACATACCCCGAAGGGCACTATAGTCTTATTATAATGATACTGCTCCATCCTGAACAGCTTTATTAGGGTAATGAAAAAACTACCAATCCATAATTATCTAAATTATACAAGTTATTCACATAGATTTATTTTTAGTCGACTTAGTCATGACAAAATGACCATTTTGCCTATATTAATTAAAAGGCACATTCATAATTTCATAATAGGCAATATAATTACCTATGAACATATTTATTAGCCCTTATTTTCTAAAAAGACTTCATACGTATGGATTTGTCGTAAGGCTAGTAGTACTAAGTCATGAAAACATATTCCATTCTGACATATAAATACATCATAAAATAATCAAGATAAAACACAGAATTATATTACAATCCAAACACATGGATACACTATATCACTATTAATATAAATTCACAGAAACATATTTTAATCGGTTATCATATATTGCGTCATCACACACAATCCCAACATGTCATCACAAGTCAACTATACCCATTACCTTACTGTGACACCATAATTATAACAAATTAACGTATACACACATGTCCATTTAGATAGCATTGCAAACATCAAGTGCAATATCTACACAATCATTCGATCACAAGGATATAATTACGTATGTATATACAAGCGTACCTACCATATAAATATATATATATATATATACACAAACGTGGGATATACAATGCTGTATAGGTATTTTAGAATACCTAATGTAGCACTGCAGGTCGACGGTAATGGTATTACGCTTATAACAATATATATATATATATTTAACACACGTATATTCACACTTCTAATTGCACAATCATGCCCATTCCTCGTCAATGAGACTTTTCTACAATTTAAACCATTGTAATGATATACATTCATACAATTATAAATATTATATATATTAAAATCTAATTTCTTACAATTTAAATATTATATTATCTTACCTCCGGACATCCAGTGCCTACACAAATGATGAAAAGCTATCTCGGAGAGGGTATAAGCATTCGAAATACTCCTCCGTACGCTATGGATTTTTTCTCGAAAAACGTACAAATTACTGTTTACGAATACTATTCACAGGCACTACTTAACCCATGAAATTTCGGTTTCCGTTTCACGAACGAAATATACCATCACGATCTTTACGATGTCAGGATACTGTCCATGGTGTTCATATGCCACAAAACACAAATTGAAGCATTCAAAATCACTAAACATCCTAAAATTTCAGATTTCAAGGTACCTACTTTGGACCCTTGAATCATCATCAAAACTCATTCCAAATTAAGATCTAAACATACCACGTCAAAGTACGAGTGTCGGAGAGCACACTGGTCGGTTCATATTCCATCGGAGCTACACCAATCGCTGAAAATCTTGTCGGAAAGACACCTTTCTGATCAGCCTTCCCTCGCCGGAATTCAGTGACCAAATGCCAGAATTGGGCACACCACTGTGAAGAGGGTGGCGAGAAGGTGCCAGACGGGCCAGAGGTGTCAGTCAACTCGCCGTGCACCGCCGTGAATCAGCGGTTAAAGTTCACGCGGGCGAGACTTCAGGCGGCGCGTGAGGGCGCGTGGCAACGGCGATCGGGGCGGGGTTGGCGGCGCTACACTCGCGACGGCCCGGCGGTCCTTCACTCGCCAGTGGTGAGGTAATCGGAGGTCCGGTGACGAAAGTCACTGTTCACAAGAGAGAGAACCGTGGGGAGGAGAGAGAGAAGAGAGAGAAAAGGGGTGGGAAAAGTGAAGTTGGTTTTTTGGGTTTTTCGACCCCGTCCTGCTTATATAGTCATGCACACACACCGAGAAATTATAGTTCTCTACTTTTGTCGTCAAATTTCTGATACCAGTAATGAATTACTGTATTTTTTGCTCATACAGTATACTGTCCCGAATACTGGCCAACTCTCTCTCTTATCAAAACTTTCGAAAATACTGTATTATAATTCCATAATAGGATTTTAAGAATATAAAAATTTCAAGATGTTACAAATTGCCCTAAAATATCATCATTTTCTTTAAAATACAAAAAATTGCTCTAAAACATCATAGTTTTGTCGAAAATGATATAAAACACATTTTGGTATTACGTTCATGTTTAAAAACAATCAAGAACATTCAAAACTTTCTTGTTTTTTCCTGAATAGCTCTAATATTGTCATAATACATGGTTATCAAATAACTTATGTTAGGAACCACACCAAGTTTAGATACGAACTTTCGCATTCAAACAGTTGCTTTTGAAGTGGCAATATAGTCAACTTCTATTGTGGAGTCTGCTATCGTAGTTTGTTTGGAATTCTTCCAACTAACAGCTCCTCTATTACATACAAAAATGAATGTTGAGATAGACTTTCTATCATTAACATCTGACTGAAAATCCAAGTATGAGTATCTTTGAATGCTTAACTCTTGACATCTATAACTCAGAGCCAAATCTTTAGTTCTTCTCAAGTACTAAAGGATTGATTTCACAGCTGACCAATATTTCTCCTTTAGATTAGCTTGATATCTGCTTGTAACACTTACAATGTGTGCTATATTGGATATTGTACATAGCATTGCGTATATCAAACTACCTATTGCCGAAGCATAAGGTATACTACACATCCATTGTCGCTCTTCATCAGTCTTTGGACTGATATCTTTAAAAAGATAAAGACCATGGATGAAGGGCAGGAGTCCTCTCTTAGAGTTCCCTATGTTGAACTTCTTCGACATTCTTTCTATGTATAATTTTAGGATAATCCAATTATCCTCTTTACTCTATCTCTATAGATGCAAACTCCAAATACATAGGTCACCTCTCATAAGTCTTTCATAAAAAAATTTCTAGATAACCAAATTTTTTTATCTCAGTCGTCATGCCAATATCATTACCTATAAGTAAGATATTATTCACATACAATATGAGAAATATGATGGCATTTTTTCTAACCCATTTATAAACACAGGGTTCATATGGGTTTTTCACAAACCCATACGATTTGATCACGTTATTAAATGGTATATTCAAACTCTTGGAAGCTTGCTTCAATCTATAAATGGATCAATACAACTTGCATATCTTATTCCTATTTGCAGTAGATACAAAACCCATTGACTATTCCATATAAATATTTTTCTCAAGATACCCATTGAGGAAAGTAATTTTTACATCTATTTGCCAGATCTTATAGTTATGGAATGCATCAATGGTTAGCATAACTCAAATGGACTTAATCATAACCACTGATGAAAAGGTCTCCTCATAATGCAACCCTTATTTCTAAGTATAATATTTTGCCACCAATCTAGCTTTATAGGTCTTTACTATGCCATCTTTGCCAATTTTTCTCTTATAGATCCATTTACAACTAATAGAAACTATTCCTTCTAGTAAATTCATAAGTGTCCAAACCTGATTGGCATACATGGACTGAATTTCAAACTTTATTGCCTTTAACCATTTCCTTGAATCTCTATCCAATATGACTTTCTCATAGTTTTTAGGATCATTACCATGATCAGTTTCTCCCACTAAGTACGAGTTGTACTCATGCTCATGAAGAAACTCGTATTATTATAGAAGTTTCGATACTCTAGAAGATCTCTGAATTGGAATCGGTATTAAGACCTGTTGATTAGGCATTCCAGTTACAGCAGTGTCGGTCTGAGGTATTGAGAATTCTTTCTCAAGCTCAATATTTATACTTGCACCACTTTTTTTTCTAAGAACTCATTCTTTAAGACATATGCATTCCTACATATTAATATTTTCTAATTAGAAAGGAAGTAAAAATAATATCCTAAACTATTTTTAGGATATCCAATAAATTGACCCTTCTTTAATTTTTGCTCTAACTTATCAGTGTTAACTAATTTAACATAAACTAGACAACCCTAAATCCTTATATAATTGAGACTGGATTTCTTACCACTTTTCATATCTCATACAGAGTCTTTTGGACTGATTTTGATGGGACTTTGTTTAGAATATATATAGTGGTCTGTAGGGCATAACCTTATAAATACAACGACAAGTACATGAAACTCATCATAGATCACACCATACCCAATAAGGTACGATTCCTTCTTTCTGCTACACCATTAAGTTGTGGTGTATAAGGAGTTTAGAGAGAAACTATTCCATTTTCTGCCAAAAATTCTCAAAATTTTGTACTCAAGTATTCACCTCCATGATTTGATCATAAAGATTTAACACTCTTTCCCATTTATTTTTCTACTTCATTCTTGAATTCTTTAAACTTTTCAAAGGGTTCAAATTTGTATTTTATTAAATACATATAACCATATCATAATATATCATTAATAAAGGTAATAAAATAGTCAAACCTTCCTCAAGCTTGTTTGCTGAATGGTCCACACACATCTGTATGTATGAGTTCCAACAGTTCACTAACTCTATCCCCATTACTCTTAAAGGGCAATTTGATCATTTTACCTTAAAGACATGATTCACAAGTTAGATAGGGTTCTAAACCCAATGGGCCTAAAATTCATTTTCTCTAAGTCAAATCATGCATTTTTCTTTGATATGACCTAATCTTTGATACTACAGAACTTTAGGGTTTATCTCATTTCGTGTTTTTTTCTTGACAATTGATTTAACAAAATCTGTGCTACATAGCTCATGTATATACAAACCATTTGTATTTATTGCTTTGCCAACCAATACATTTCTCAAATGTATCAAACATTCATTACCATTAAGCTGTACAGTGTAACCTAGTTTACATGATACAAAAATAAAAATAATGTTCCTACTAATCTTAGCAAAATACAACATAGATTCTAAACTCAAAATGTGTCCAGTTGCTAGTATAAGAAAGCATGATCCTTTAACCTCTGTAGCAACAATTGCTCCATTAGCCATTCTCAATACTATCTCATTTTTCTACAATGTACAATTATTCTGCATTGCTTGCAATGAGACATATACATGAGTTATAGCTGCTGAATCGACTATCCAAAATTGATTATTTAAAATAACATTTATTTTATAATCAATCATATAATAGCTATGCAGACTTGACTTAGTCTTCTTAAGACTTGACTTAGTCTTCTTAAGACTTTTCAGGTATTGAGGACAATTCCCATTCTAGTGGTCAATTTTCCCACAATGGAAACAATTTCCTTTTCCTTGACTCTCTTCGTTTTAAACTAGACTTTCTTAAAGTTTGTCTTCTTTAGACCAACTTTTGACCCCTTTTTGACTAGCTTCTTTGACTTCTTATTATGCATACTAGTTAAAGCCATATGGACATCCTTATGTCCTTACCTTTTATTCATTTGGCTGTAAAATTCTTAAAGCTCATTAACCAACTCTGGAAGAGTTTGCTTAATCTTATTCAAATTATAATTAGTTATAAACGATTTATAATTAAGAGGGAGGGACTGGAGAATTAAATTCACCTTGATGCGGTCAAGCATGACCATACCATATCCATCCAATTGACTAATATGATTTATCATCTTAATGACATGGTCATCTAAAAGCATTCCCTCTCTAAGCCTCATACTAAAGAGAGTAGCACATAGCTCATATTCTTTCACTCGAGAATTATCACCTTATAACTATTATAGGGTAATAAGGATATCATAAGTACTATAAAATATCTCATGTCAGATCTGAAGTTCTCTATTCATGGATGCCAACATGTATCCCCAAAATTTTTGATTATCATCGTGCCATCTCTCATATGCTTTGTGTTCATCATATGAAGCATCGCTATTTATTTCGAGTGGAAATGGAGCTTCCAAAAGATGGCCAAGTTTTTAAAATCCAAAACAATTATGAGATTTCTGAGTGAATCATTAAAATTCTATCCCATTAGAACATTGTTATCCAATATTCTTAGGAGAATATTGTTCGACATTTTAGAACATTGTTATCCAATATTCTTAGGAGAACATTGTTCGACATTTTATTTGTATTATATCATAAATATAAGAGATTGCGAGAAAAGAAAGTATCGGTTAGTGTCTTGTACATGTTCAAACAATTTGAACAATAACAATCAAATATTTTGAATGTTATAATACAATGCTAATCAAATTAACTCTCACTATTTAATTTGAATCCTACACTTCTCAAGTTATAACTCAAAAGTTTTGTTAGAAATTTTATATTTAGTAAGGAATCAAATTCTTATCAAAATTAATCAACCTCACATTTTAAAATCTTGGTTGACTAATTTCAATAAGTAGGAGACTCTTTCCTATTCCATCTCATATAAGGTATGATTTGTTTTCCTTGCCCTACCCTCAAACACATCACATTTTAGAATCTTGGTATCCTTAGTTAGTTAAATTCAAACCATTGCACTTTCCTGAAATGTACCTTTCATTTAAACCTCATATAATAAAAATCTTGGTCCAGATAATACTATACATTCAAGAACCAGATAACTAAATTCTATAATATCAATACTGTATTTCTTACATTTTAGAATCTTGGAATACAATATTAAACTACAGAACTCATTGTTATCTCACCATGAGAAACATAGTTTTAATAATTTAATAGGGAGTTAATTTACATGTTAGTCTCATATGTATCAAATGCATATCTCAAACATGCAAATTAATATTTATTTATTCATCTCATAAATAAATATATACATACTAACCTTTAGTATGTATATCATATATACATATATATATATATATATATATACGTTTTATTCTAAATAAAATGTTTAATTTATATCACATTAATAATTCTCTAATTATTAATATACGTGTAACATTTTACACGTTATAGGTAATTTTTGTTAATTTGCTTGATTTTCAAAAATTTTTGGTCACACAAGTAATTTTCAACATTTGTTATGTTGATTTTTGTGGTTTTGCGACAACTAGTCCAACTAATAACCATGTTATACATGTTTGTATTGTTGAACTAACCTAATGTTTTACTTTAATGTTATTATGCATTTTTCCATACTTGAATGTACATACACGCAAATCTCATATATAGGATTGTGCATATCATCATTGTGTTGTATATAAACAAATACAAACATATGCGTCCAATGCATATATATATTTTAACAAAAACACGTAACCTACATAAATAACCAATATGCATCAAATCATGCATGTAATCCAATTTGTGGAAAAAATATATTAATGAAGAAATGAAGAATATTCAAATGTGAAAGAATAAGTATTGATAAAAGAATAAGGAAAGTTTTTCTATCATTTTCATTTACAATGATGTATTTATATACATAAGTTTGTAACAGCTAATTTTTCAAATTTTTGACCATTACTATTTACAACGGCTACTGTACACAACGGTTACTGTTTAAATGACTAATTTATATCTTCTTGTGTCCACTTTCTCTATATGCTTATAATGGGCCTTCTAGATTTGTGAAATATATTAGGCCTTCTAAATTGCTTTTTAGAAATGACGATGAGTCAACCAAAATCCATATTATTTGTTATAACTATCATTTTCAACACCCTTCCTCAAGTTAGGCTTGTGGAGTTGTTGAATACTTGGAGGTTTAATGAACACATCTGCCAATTGATCTTTACTTTTAATATAAGGTAATTGAGATTGTCTTGTTCAAATATTTTTCTCTTATAAAGTGACAATCTACCTCTATATGCTTAGTCCTTTCATGAAACACTGCATTGTTTGCAATATGTATTGCCGACTTATTGTCACAATGTAGCTTCATGGATGCCTCCACCTTAAAACCCAAATCATCAACCAATGCCTTCAACCATATCAATTCACTAGTGGCTGAAACCATTGCTCTATATTCAACTTCAACACTTGATTTGACCATTACGGTTTACTTTTTACTCTTTCAAGTCACTAAATTTCCATCAACAAAAGTACAATATTTGGTTGTAGACTTGCGATCTTCAGTACTTCGCCCAATTAGCATCCATGTAGGCTAAAATTTGGTGATGTCCATATTTTTTTATGAGTATTCTTGGTCTTAGTATTCCTTTGAGATATTTAAGTATTTGATCCACTATTTTCATGTGATTGGTTATTGGACATGTCATGAATTAGCTTACCTAATTTACAGCAAAAGAAATATCAAGTCTAGTAATGGTTAAATAAATTAACTTACCAATAATTCTTTGATATTATTTGATGTCTTAAATTAGCTTGTCCTTCAATTCGTGTTGAAGCTCTCTTTCCTCCAAGCTTACCTATTTCTTTCAAAATATCAAGTGTGTATTTCCTTTAGGATAAAAAAAAGTCTTTTATTAGCATAAGCAATTTCTATACCTAAAAAATACCATAAGTATCCAAAGTCTTTAATATAAAAAATAGACTTTAAATAGTTTTTAGTGCTTTTTATTCCTAAAGTATCCCTCTCGGTTATAATTATATCATATATATAGATTATTACAACCGTAATATCGTTATTAGAGTGTTTGATGAATAGAAAATGATCAGTACTACTAATTTTGAAATGTTAAGAAGTTAATGCACCTTGCAACTTAAAGTACTAAGCCCTAGGTGATTGTTTTAAGCAATAAATGGCTTTTCTAAGTTTGCACACATGTATTCTTGGTCCTTTGATGTTGTATCCTCATGGAATATCCATGTAAACCTCTTCCTTTAATTCCCCTTGGAGAAAAGCATTTCGAACATCCATTTGATACATTTCTCATTCATAATTAACAGTTAAGGACAAGATAACTCTAATGGTGTTCATCTTGGCCACTGGTGTAAATATCTCAATGTAATATAAACCATAAGTTTAAATGAATTTTTAGCAACCAATCTAACTTTATGTTTTTCAATAGAACTATCACTCTTCAATTTAGTTTTGTACACCTACTTACACCCAACTATCTTCTTACCTTGAGGAAGAGAAACAATTATATGTTTTATTTCTAGCCAAAGTATCCAACTCCTTATCCATGGCATTTCTCTAAATAGAAATGTTCTTAGCCTCATTATAGTGAGATGGCTTTCCTAAACTATCCAATTTGGTTAAAAAAATTCTATAACTCTCTTTAATATTATCTAAAGTATAATAATTTTCTATGGGGTATGCTGTGACCTTGTTCCCATAGAAGAATATCATATTTTTCTTCCATTCAAATGGGGACTTCTTAATTCTTTGAGATCTTTTAAGTGGAAAAATTAAATCATGTGATGGAGAAGTGGACCCTCTCTCATTTTGATTAGCCTATTAAGAACTAAATGGGATTTCAGCTTGATATTCTAATTAAGCACTAGGTTGCTCATCACTAAGTGTTTTCTCACTTTGACTATCACTAACTATATTTTATTTTTTATTTTATTATAATAATTCATCAATATCATCATTTTATGGTGATAAATCTTGAGAGTTAGAATTCTCATCCTCATTTTCACTCTCATTCAAACCAACTCCACAATTATTAATTTGATCATTATTTCTTAATGAACTCAACCGGTTACCCACAATAGATAAAGGAAGAAGATTCTCGATTTTCCTCTCATTTCTTACTTTGTCAAAGTATGGATCATTTTTTAAAATTGTAACATTTCTTGAGAGAAACTTCTCATTTGTACAAGAATCTAAACACTTATAACCCTTTTTATCAATACAATACCCCAAAAATATACACTTTACACTCCTATGACTTAATTTATTTCTAACATAATTAGGGATATGAATATGACAAGTACAACCAAATACCTTTAGGTAAAATAAGTTTGGTTGTCTATTATACAAAAACTCAAAAGGAGAGTTTTCATTTAATAATTTAGAAGGCGTTTGGTTAATCAAATGTATGACAGAGAGAATGGTTTCATTCCAATATATTTTAGGAACATTGTAATGAAACATCAATGATCTTCTTATATCTAAGATGTGTTAATTTTTTTGTTTGGCTACACCATTTTGTTTAGGTGTGTAAAGAAAAGTTGTCTGGTGAATTATCCTTAAGGTTTTCAAGTAATCCTTAAACCTATTACTAGTGAATACTCCCTTATTATTGGTCATAAGAATTTTAATTCTTTTGCCAAGTTGATTTTCAATTAATGATACAAATTCTTTAAAATATGATAAGATCTCTGATTTGTTTTTAATCAAATATATCCAAGTATATCTAAACTTGTGGTCAATGAATATCACAAAATATTTAATACCATTATGAGATTCTAAAGGAGAAGTCTATATATCAAAGTGTATAAGATCAAAAGTTTCATTATAACAAGTTTTCGAATGTACAAAAAGAAGTTTAGCTTGTTTTTCTAGATTATAGACCCTACATTGTTTAAAATCACTAAACTTCATATTCAAAATCACTTTGCACAGAATGTTGTTAGGAGGATGTCCTAATATTGCATACCAAAGTTTTTAAAGTCCACGGTCTTTTTCAACTTTAAGACCTTGATTAGTGCTATCTAAAAAATATAGGTTGTCGTGTAGTTTTCCCGCACCAATCTTCTTCCTAGTTAGTATTCTTGAAATATCATTTTATTGGGTTCAAAAATGACGCAACAATTTAAGTCTTTTGTTATCTTATTAATCGATAATAAATTTAATGAGAAATTTGGCATATAAAGGCCTTTTGTTTCCTTATATAAAATTTTAATGTCTCATAGTCCCTTAATAGATATTTCACTACCATTGGCTATTATCACATTTATAAAGTTTCCTAGAATTTCTATTTTAAATGCCTTATTTTTATTTTTAAACATATGATTAGTAGTACCTGAATCAATAATCTAGAGGTCAAAATTA
Source organism: Khaya senegalensis (assembly GCA_032402905.1). Lineage (NCBI taxonomy): Eukaryota > Viridiplantae > Streptophyta > Magnoliopsida > Sapindales > Meliaceae > Khaya > Khaya senegalensis. The sequence goes on along the minus strand of CP135551.1, from coordinate 4,379,899 downwards.
AAATATGAGTTGGAAACCATACCTTAAAAGGAGTTTGGGAGATAGTTTTGAAGTAGCTTTGCCAAATCCCCAAGGAATTTTGAGTTATCTTTTTCAATTGCATTTTGAGCACTTTGTGGTGATGCCTTCTTCTTATAATTGTTTGGCCTAAGATGTGAATTGAGGATCCAACAATTTTCTTTAGTATGACCCAGCATCTTGTAATGGCCACACTTTTAACATTTGTCCTTAGGGTTGTGCATCCATCAACATTTATTGCACTTAGCCTTGACTTTTACTCTTTGAAACATCATACCTTCTTTCGTGCTATTTACCAAATTACCTCTTTTTGCCTTACTGGAGTTTCCATTTAAAATTTTTCTTTACATGTACTCTTTATTCACCTTATTTATAACATCATCATAATGGGGCAAAAACTCAATTCTAAGGATATGGTTTCTAAGATCATTGTAGTCAGAATCTAAACCCATCAAATATGAGATCACAAGATCTTTATTGGCTCTTTTTTTTACTTCTTCAATACTTGTAGTATTCAGCCTTAAAAATTGAAGTTCATCCCATGCCCCTTTCATTTTAGTATTTTACTCTATATATTCTCAACTCATATATTCTCATCAAGTTTGCTTGATGACCAAATTGCCTCTTGATAGATTTCCAAAGTACTTTAGAAGATTTAGCCTTTAAGAATGCACTTACCAAGATAATTCCATAGAATTCAAAATTCATGTATACACCAAGTTGTTATTATAACACCAATCTTCGTATTCCTCACTTGATATGTCGGTGGGCTTTATGATTCTTCCATTGACAAAGCCCAATGGTCGTTTTCCACTTAATGCTCTTTCAATGGAGCTGAGTCAAATTGAATAATTTTTTCCATTTAAAGGAAATGTGGTAAGTTTCAAGGTGGTGTTACATTCATTAAAAACTCCCTTAAAGGAACTATTATTCTTGGTGTTGTATGACGAGCCCTCTTTTTTCATTTTTTTTAATTTGGCTTTGAAGGGGAATGTCTTAATGCACCAAGAATCAATAGGTAACAAAAAATGAAAGGTAAATTTAGGATGAAACTTGCTTTGATACCATGTGGAAAAAATATATTAATGAAAAAATGAAGAAGATTTAAATGTGAAAGAAAGTATTGATGAAAGAATAAGGAAGCTTTTTTCTATCATTTTCATTTACAATGATGTGTTTATATATATAAGTTTGTAACAATCAATTTTTTAAATTTTTGACTGTTACTGTTCACAATGGCTACTGCACACAACGATTACTGTTCAAACGGCTAGTTTATGTCTTCTTGTGTCTACTTTCTCTATATGTTTGTAATGGGCCTTCTAGATTGTGTGAAGGATCTTGGGCCTTTTAAATTACTTTGTAGAAGTGATGATGAGTCAACCAAAATCTATATTAATTGTTATAACTATCATTTTCAACACAATTTATGTACATGAACAAAACATCATGCATGCATATATGGATTTAAACATTTAAACACATACATTCACATGCATATGATTAATTCCAACAATAATTAAAACATGTCATAACATATACTCATGCATGCACATACACATAATCCCATTACATGTATATATATATATATATCATGCATTATGTGTCAACATTTAACACATGCATGTGTTTAACTTAATTTAAACACATGCATGTGTTTAACTTAATTTAAACACATGAACCACCATGATAACAATTTTTTATTACCAACACATGTCATAGCCCACACATGGAAATATGAAATCAAACTCATTTTGATTTCAAAATTACACTCACATACATATATATTTCATAGACATGCATATGCATCATTCATGAAAATCAAATTCCCCTAAATGTATATGTTCGGTCATCCTCCATGGATTCCATATTCATGCATGAATCACCATGACATATGCACATAAGTTAATGAAATCAAATTTCAACAACATGAAACCATGGGCTAATTTTTCAACTATTTGAAACATAATACATTTTTTGACAAAATCAATATTTCATCAAAACATAACATAACCAAACATCATGATATCATATACCATCATATATGCTTCCATTATAGCCATTAATTCATCAAAAGGAATCCACACTTGGTGAACAAGATCACATCCCATGCAATCTTTCCACCATGCATCTCCAACTCATCCAACATGTTTTAATCACATTAAAACATATAACAACAGTCAAACCACATCATTATGTGTCCAAAACAGTAAGTAAATGCATCCAATTAGCATGGAAAACCATTTCCCACATTTTCCTCCCATTTGGCCGAAAATTTCTCATTTTGAATTTCTTTTGATTTCCAACCAAAATCACTCCACATATGGGTTTAATTCATCACTATGAATCATTAAACACATGATAATTGATTGAAAATAATTTCCAACTATAAATTCCCACCTTGGCTGAATGTTGCTCACCTACGCACAATTTTGGTTTTTCAATGCAAGCTTAAAGAAAATCCTTTAAACACTTTAAAGAATTCATAAATATATATATATATATATATCAAATATATATATATTGACCTAAATATTATCTCAAAGGTACTAACCTTTGTTCTTGATAATATTATCACTCCCAAATACTTTCCATTACCTTTGGTTATTGGTGTGACCATATGGGTTCATTATGAAATAGCTATGAACTTATTCTGAACTTTTGATTTATCGAACCATTCGATTGTTCAATGACTATGGTTAACATCTAGCAATATTCTATAAACCTTAATCCACAACGAACTCATACTCGTACTAATTCACCATACGAACCATGTGTATTTATACCAGATTCATCAGTAATGTCTCAAATCAAAGGACAACATTGCACATTAGTACAATTACATGATAAATTATTGACTACATGCAACACCATATGATTTATCGTTGTGTGGTCATATTCAAATAAATAGTTCTCCAACTATTTATTCTAAACTAATGTCCTAATAACGTGACCATCATGTTACCCGTACTGATATCATCTTATGATATTCATCGGAAACATTCAATATATTTAGTATATAATATTGTTGCCCAATCGATATCACCTTTGTAGAGAACGACTTTGATAATATCATTTAACTATTAAATAAATTATCTGGACAATTCACAAATATACTTTATTTATATGCATGGCTAAATAAAAAAAAATAGCATATATTTATTAATAAAGAACACTTTTTTTAAATAATATATATATAAGACAAACGTATCCCTAAAAACAATAACACGAATGGCTTCTAAGGCATACTTTATCATCAAACAACTCTACAACGTGTAAAAAAGCATCAAAGGATGCAAAATACTTCAAAATATCTCTGTACTTGCCAAAAATGGTATGAAATGCGCTTAATTGCTCCAAAACGTCACAAATTTCTTTAAAATGCAAAAGATTGCTCTAAAACATCAAGATTTTGTCAAAAATGATATAAAGCACATTTTAGCATTATGTTCATGTTCGAAAACAATAAAAAATGTTCAAAATATTTTTATTTTTTGTGAAATTTAAAAATAAAATGCAAGAAATTGCATATAATCATCATGCTTATTGCTAAAAATGATGGAAAAGGCTTTATAACATCACTATTTTTGCAAAAATTAAATAAAATGCTTTCAAACAACTCCGTAACACATAAAAAAGCACCAAAAGGATGCAAAATACTTCAAAACACCTTTGTACTTGCCAAAAATGGTACAAAATGCGCTCAAGTACCCTAAAACGTAACCATTTTTGTTAAAATGCAAAAAATTACTCTAAAAACATCACAATTTTGTCGACAATGATATAAAACATATTTTAGCATTACATTCACATTCAAAAACAATAAAAAATGTTCAAAACTTCCCTATTTTTCGTGACAATTAAAAAATATGCAAGAAATTGCATAAAATCATCATGGATATTGTGAAAAGTGATGGAAAAGGCCCCAAAACATCATTGTTTTTGCAAAAATTGAGTAAAACACTTTCAAACAACCCTATCACACATAAAAAGCATCAAAATGATGCAAAATACTTCAAAGCACCTCCATACTTGCTAAAAATGGTACAAAATGTACTCAATTGCCCCAAAATGTAACATCCTTAAATCTAGATATTCCTCTGAAGCCTTAGTATAATTATTTTTGTAATATATTTTGAGTTTTGGACTGGGAAATATATAAGATAATTTTTAGAACTCTAGTTAGAACAATTTTAGCAAAAATGGGTCAAAATAACAATAAAGAGTAAAATTGTCATTTTAGATGAGCGTTGATGGATCAAATGAGAGACAATTGAGTTAAAACTTGTATTTTAGTTATTATTGAAGAAAAATATAGGTTGGATAATTTTAAAATGGTAAGAATTGTTAATTTGTTCAAAAATAAATAAATAAAATGACAATTTTGTCGAAAAGGGTAAAATGGTTAATTTACCAATGTCACAAAGGTCATATTGGAATCTAATTTCTAATAATATTAGAAATATTGTTAGAAGTATGTAGAAAGAAATAAAATCGAATTTAGACAAGAATACCCTTAGAAAAGAGAGAAAAAGGACCAAAATGACCAATTTTCTTTTTTAGGGGCAAAATAGTCATTTCATAAAAATTTTTCAAATTTCATATCACTAAAATCTAATGGACTAAAGTGGAAGAATATGAAAATAGCCTAGGCAGCCTCATAATTTTCTTAGGAGTCAAATGGAAG
>CP135551.1:4358076-4374694 GCA_032402905.1 Khaya senegalensis | reverse complement strand
GATGCTTTTTACACGCAACAAAGTTGTTTGAAAGTGTTTTACACAATGTTTTGCAAATATGATGATGTTTAGAAGCTTTTTCCAGTGTTATTCGCAATAACTGTGAGAATTTTTTACAATTTCTTGCTTTTTCTTTAATTTTCATGATAAATAGTGAAGTTTTGAACGTTCTTGATTGATTTTGAAGGCGACCGAAGTGTTAAAATATGTTTTATGTAATTTTTGGCAAAATCGTGTCGTTTTAGAGTAGTTTGTTTGCATTTTAAAGAGAATGATGATGTTTTGGATCAATTGAGCACATTTTGTACTGTTTTCCGCAAGTACATACGTGTTTTGAAGTGTTTTGCATCTTTTTCATGCGCGACAAAGTTGTTTGAAAGTGTTTTACACAACCTTTCATAAAAATGGTGATGGTTTGAGACTTTTTCCATCCTTTTCCGCGATAACCGTAATGATTTTTTTACAATTTCTTGGTCTTTCTTTCATTTTCACAAGAAATAATGAAGTTTTGAACGTTCTTGATTGATTTTGAAGGTGAACGAAATGCTAAAACATGTTTTATATTATTTTTGACAAAATCGCGATGTTTTAAAGTAATTTTTTTTGCAATTTAAAGAAAATGGTGATGTTTTGGAGCAATTGAGCACATTTCTTGCCATTTTCTACAAGTACGTATGTGTTTTGAAGTGTTTTGCATCCTTTCGATGCTTTTTTACGGGCAACAAAGTTGTTTGAGAGCGTTTTACACAATTTTTCGTAAAAATGGTGATGTTTTGAGGCTTTTTCCACCTTTTCCGCAATAACTGTGATGATTTTTTTTTTAATTTCTTGCTCTTTCTTTCATTTTCACGAGAAAGAATGAAGTTTTGAACGTTCTTGATTGATTTTGAAGGTGAACGAAATGCTAAAACATGTTTTATATCATTTTTGATAAAATCGCGATGTTTTAAACCAAATTTTTTTCAATTTAAAGAAAATGGTGATATTTTGGAGCAATTGAGTACATTTCTTGCCATTTTTTGCAAGTACGTATGTGTTTTGAAGTATTTTGCATCCTTTCGATGCTTTTTTACGCTCAACAAAGTTGTTTGAAAGCTTTTTACACACTTTTTCGTAAAAATGGTGATGTTTTGAGGCTTTTTCCATCCTTTTCCGCGATAACCATGATGATTTTTTGATGTGGATCTTTAACAAATTCCGGCAATGCTAGTAGGTGAGTAAAGTGTGAATCAAATGAAGAGAAAAGAATCAAAATAACTAAGATTGATCCAAGGCATAAAGGCAAAGCCACCAACCAAGAAAACCACCACCTAAATTCCAGCAACAAGAAAATTTAAGGTAAAGGTTTGTCTAAGCTTGAAGAACAAGCTCAATGTTCAATTTTTACTTTTCCAGCAAAAAAACTAATCTTACAAAGCATTGGAGAACCTTTTAAAAAGTCTAATACAAAATAAAATAAAACTAATACATTTTCTAAGATCAAAAGTAATAACAATTACTTAACATATAAGACAATCTCAAAATGGAAAATGAACACAAATGCTTTGTTGGTGCAGAAATTGTCTTGGCCTAATACTGCAACTTTTGTAGTCAGCCTCTTATCCTCCATAAATGTATTCTTAGACTTTACAAATGGTTTGAGTTTACTTATTAGAACGTCTAAAGTGACATAAAAGAGATAAACTAATAAAATAAAATACTAATTAACTTAAATTTCTTTAAACTTGCCCATTTTCTATTTTTCCCTCAAAATGGACATTTTCTTTATTTGCTTCATGTAAGTGATGTGGCAAACAAGCAAGTGAGATATCATTGGCCTTACTGATCATGGTTAAACCAAGGGAATAACTTGGGTCTTTAAATGGGGCTTGGGCTGAATGGGTTAAAGAAAAATTGAGAGTTTGACCAAATTGGGTTTTGGTGTTCAAATATAGTTGGGTTTGGTGAGTTAAAGTATTTATAGGTTTAATTCCTTGATTCATATCATCCTCCCCAGGTTTGAGAGAATTTGTCCTCAAATTCATAAGATTTTCATCCTCCAAGTATGGCGAAAGATCTCCCACATTAAATGTAGTCGAAACTTCACCTAACTCATCTAGTAAGGCCACCTTACATGCATTATCACCTACTCTCGCAATGATCTCAAAAGGCCCATCTGCTTTAGGGGCGATCTTGCTTTTTCTCTTAGAAGGAAACCTTTCTTTCCACAAATGCAGCCAAACCAAGTCTCCAGGTTGAAAAACCAAAGGGTTTCCTATACTTGTTTGCCCTTCTTTTGTAGTCTTCATTAGGTTTCTCAATTTTCTTCTTAACTTCTTCATGGAACTTCATCATCATCTTGATCTTTTCATTGACATCCTTGGGAGCTTAAAAGTCTATTGGTAGTGAGGTAAGATCAATAGGAGTGAGGGGATTAACACCATAAACAATCTCAAAAGGAGAGTGACATGTAATAGTGCTTGCTGATCGATTATAAGTAAATTCAGCTTGTGCTAATTTCAGATCCCAATCTCTTAAGTGCCGGCTAACCATACTTCTCAAAATATTACCTAACGTGCAATTAGTAACTTCTGTTTGACCATCAGCTTGAGGATGGTGAGAAGTACTAAAGAGAAGTTTAGTGCCGATCTTACCCCATAAGCTTTTCCAAAAGTGGCTCAGAAATTTTGTATCTCGATCTGACACTATAGTTCTTGGAACACCATGAAGTCGAATAATCTCTCTAAAGAATAAATCTGCCACCTTAGAAGCATCATCCGTCTTGTGACATGGAATAAAATGGGTCATCTTAGAGAAATGGTCCACTACCACCATGATAGAATCTTTCCCTCTTTGAGTCCTAGGGAGAACAACCACAAAATCCATACTCAAATCCTCCCAAATCTGATCTGGAATCGGCAAAGGTGTATAAGGCCCAGCCTTAAAGTGTGTTTTAGCCTGTTGACAAGTGCCACATCTCGCAATAATGGCTTGAACATCCGCCAATATTTTTGGCCAGTAAAAGTACTATTTTAGCAATTCTAAGGTCTTGTGAACACTAAAATGACCTGCCAACCCACCTCTATGTGCTTCTCTAATCAACAACTCTCTATATGAGCTCTTGGGGACACATAACCTGTTTTCTTTAAATAAAAAACCCACTTGAACTGTGTACTCTTCAAAGGCACCCTTGGAACATTTTGAATTAGATCATGCATCTCCCCATCATGAACATACTGATCCCTTATCAATTGAAAACCCATAACCCTGGCATCAAGTAAAACAAGTAGAGAATACCTTATACTAAGTGCATCAGCAACAACATTAACTTTCCCTTGTTTATAATGAAAAACAAAAGTGAAGGATTACAAGAATTTTACCCATTTGGCATGTCGAGGACTAATCTTGTGTTGCCCATGGAGATACTTCAAGGCTTGGTGGTTTGAATGCAAAACAAATTGTTTGTGTCTAAAATAGTGACTCCAATGATCAAGTGCCCTCACAATAGCATAAAACTCCTTATCATAGGTAGAATACCTCCGTTTTATGTCATTTAGCTTCTCACTAAAATAAGCAAGAGGTCATTTGCATTGAGTAAGAATAGCACCAATTCCCACTCCACTTGCATTGCGTTCCACCTTAAATAACTTATCAAAATCTTGTAGGGCTAAAATAGGGGTTTCACACAACTTTTGCTTGATCACTTCAAAAGCCTCCTTAGCCAAATTGGTCCATTCAAAAGCATCATTCTTCATACATTCAGTTATGGAAGCCATAATGCTACTAAAATGAAGAACAAACCTCCTATAAAAAGAGGCAAGTCCATGAAAGTTTCGAACTTCTGTGATGGACTTAGGCTCAGACCATGACTTAATAGCTTCTACCTTAGATTCATCCACCATAATACCATCCTTAGAAATTATATAGCCAAGGAACACCACACGATCAACAAAGAACACACACTTTTCAAGTTTGGCATACAATTTTTAAGCTTTCAAAGTTTTAAAAACCTGTCGTAAATGATCAACATGTGCCTTATCACTTTAGCTATACACCAAAATATCATCAAAGTAAACTACCACAAATTGGCCAATAAAATAATTGAGAACTTCATTCATCAACCTTATAAATGTACTCGGAGCATTGGAAAGTCCGAATGGCATAACTAACCATTCATACAACCCGTGCTTAGTCTTGAAAGCTGTCTTCCATTCATCCCCTTCCCTCATTCTAATATGATGGTATCCACTCCTTAAGTCAATTTTTGAAAAAATCACAGCTCCATACAGCTCATCAAGCATGTCATCTAATTGAGGAATAGGATATCAATATTTGATGGTTATATTATTGATCGCCCTACTATCAACACACATACGAAATGAACCATCTTTCTTTAGAACTAACAAGGCTAGAACTGAGCATGGACTCATGCTTTCCGGTACAAAACCCTTTGAAATTAGCTCCACCACTTATCTTTGTAGTTCTTTAGCCTCCATAGGATTGCATCTATAAGCTGCCCTATTAAGAAGTTGAGCCCTAGGTAATAAATCAACTTGGTACTCTATTCCTCTAAGTGGTGGCAACCCAATGGGTAAATCATCAGGAAACACATCTCTATAATCACTCAACAAGGGCTGAACATGGGGTGAAGTTGTTTGGTCCCTTGAACTTCATGTTTCTCAATCACAAGCAAAGCATAAATTGGCTCACTCATTCTAAGACTTTTCTCAATTTTAGCTCCATTTAAGAATAGATTATTTTGTTTAGTTTCTAGCCTTTGAGAAGGTGGATTTGTTTGGAAAGACTTTAAGGAAGCTAAAGTAATTAATTTACCCTCAAACTTAAAAAAATAAGTGTTCTTTCTACCATCATGTTTAACCTCCCTATCAAATTACTAAGGACGGCTCAATAACACATGGCAAGCATCCATTGGAATAATATCACACAACACCTCATCTTTATAATGCTTCCCAATTGAGAAAGAAATGGGTACTTGCCTTATGACTTGGAGACTATTTCCATTACTTAGCCATTGTAACTTGTAATGTGGTGAAGCAGGTAACCCAAGCTTCTCCATAAGTATCGTAGAGGTAACATTGGCACAACTTTTACTATCAATTATCACTGTACACACCTTATTATTAATGGTGCAACGAGTTTGAAAAATATTCAGCCTCTAATCTTCTTGGGGACTTATTTGTGTATGTAAGGCATGTCACAAAACGAGCATAGAACCGCAATCAGCTTCTTCACTATTTATTCTTCTTGTTCGACTGCCATTTCATCACTTTCTGGCTCATCTTCTTCTTTAATTGACTCTTCAATTATTTGGATGTCCCTAAGTGTCATTACTCTTTTGTTAAGACAATTGACTTGGAAATGGCCATACCCCTGACACTTAAAACATTTCTTACCACTAAGCTCATTTTTGCCATGTGTAGGAGGAATGAGAGTCTTTTCAAGGCTCTTGGATTTTGCCATGACCCTTATCCTCTGAAGTGAATTTAGGCTCGAAATAAGAGGAGGAACCTTTAGTGAAGGTAGGTCCCTTAGTGAAAGACTTGAAACCTGTCACCCTTGCACTTTTTGTTTGCTTTTCAACCTTAACTACAAGTTTGCACACGTCTTCAAAGGTGTAATAAGGCTGTAACTCTACCATATGAGCTATGTCTAGTTTTAATCCCCCCAAAAAAGGGCTATAGTTTGCTCTTTAACTTCTGGTAAATCACTTCTCATCATCAACTTCTCAAATTCCCGAATATACTCCTCTACACTACTATCTCCTTGCTTAAGTGTATGGAGTTTTAAATACAATTCTTGCCTATGTGATTCAGGTAAGAACCTTCTCTTAAGAAGTTTCTTCAATTTCTCCCAAGAACGAACTCGATCTTTTCCCTCTCGATTTCTTTGCTTTTTGACATTTTTCCACCACAGTGAAGCATAATCTTTGAAATGAAGGGTAGCCAATTTACATTTTTTTTCATCGAAGTACCCTTTATATTCAAAAACCCTCTCAATAGCATGTAACCAATCAACAAAATTATTTGAATTCAAACTCCCTTCAAATTTTGGAATGTCAATTTTTAAGTCCCTATCATCATCACAATCCCTCCTTCTTCTTACAACCTTGGTGTCACTATCACTAGAGGAATAAACCTCCTCTTCATAATCTCTGGGTAATGGGGGTTGTTTTGGATGTCTTAGGCGAGTGGTTGGTTTGCGAGGTGGAGGAGTACATGTTTGCGGATGACGATTTTGTCGGTTTTGAACTGCTTGCTCTTAGAGGAGTTGGACTATTTGGTTTAATGTAGCCTTAAGATCATTTATTTCCTCTTGAAGTTTTAATTGACCTACTTCCCATGGTGGAGTTAGGGAAGAGGAAGAACTTCTGTTAGCCATTTGAGAATTAGAGGAAAATTAAGGGTTTTAGTAAAGTGTTTGAAGCAATGTTTGGGCAGTAGAGAGATTATGAGGTACTTGGGTTTAAGGGTTTTTTTTTTTTTTTTTTCAGTAGAGAGATTCAAAATAGTCAACAAAAAATTTCCAGCAACAACCAAAATGCAATCCACAATAGACAACACACCTAAGTCCACAACTACTACAACTTCAATGCTCACAGCAACTTTAAACAACCCTACACATACAACACAACTTCTCCTTTCAACCAACAAGTGAAGAAAAGGCAGTAGATGAACTCACCTCAGCCAAACCAAGGCTCTGATACCAATCTTGATGTGGATCTTTAACAAATTCCAGCAATGCCAGTAGGTGAGTAAAGTGTGAATCAAATGAAGAGAAAATAATCGAAATAACTAAGATTGATCCAAGGCATAAAGGCAAAACTACCAACCAAGGAAACCACCACCTAAATTCCCGCAACAAGAAAATTTAGGGTAAAGGTTTGTCTAAACTTAAAGAACAAGCTTAATGTTTAATTTTTGCTTTTCCAGCAGAAAAACTTTCCTTACAAAGCATTGGAGATCCTTTTAAAAAGTCTAATACAAAATAAAATAAAACTAATACATTTTCCAAAATCAAAAGTAATGACAATTACTTAACATATAAGACAATCTCAAAATGGAAAATGGACACAAATGCTTTGTTGGTGTTGAAATTGTCTTGGCCTAATACTGCAACTTTTGTAGTCAGCCTCTTATCTACCATAAATGCATTTTTAGGCTTACATTTCTTTTAGTTTAGTAAACTTACTTTTATCCAAAAAATAAAACTAGTCACTAAAAGACGACACAATAACTAATTTTTTGAATTTAAAAAATGTATTGTTGTATCATTTGCTACAAAACAGTAATATTTTGAAATTTTTTGTTCGCAATAACTGTGAGGATTTTATGCAATTTCTCTCATTTTCTTTAATTTTTACAAAAAACAAGGAAGTTTTAAACATTCTTGACTATTTCGAAGGTGAACAAAATGTTAAAACTTATTTTATATCAATTTCGACAAAATCATAATGTTTTAGTGCAATTTTTTTTGTATTTTAGAGAAAATAGTGACGTTTTGGGGCAATCGAGCGTATTTCGTACCATTTTCGACAAGTACAGGGGTGTTTTGAAGTATTTTGCCTCTTTATAACACTTTTTTTATGTGTCACGAAGTTGTTTGAAAGCATTTTGCACAATTTTTTGCAAAAACAGTGATGTTTTGAGGCTTACTTTTCTTTTAGTTTAGTAGACTTACTTTTATCCAAAAAAAATTCTAGTCGCTAAAATACAAAATAATTACTAGTTTTTTGAATTTGAAAGATGTGTTGTTGTATGCTGTACCTAATTGTTGGAAAAGTAAAGTAAGCTTGTATTTAACTATTAGGATGTTGTATATATAAACCCAAGATGTGTAAATATTTGAAGATGAAAATAAGAAAAAAGTTATTCATTTTCTCACTTGATATATTTTTTGTCTACTTGTATTTTCACTTATTTTTTGTTAAATCTTTAAAATCATGAGCTAAACACTCACAAATTCATTTAATCAACATGGTATCATAGCTTGGCCACACTTAAAGAACTCTTTTTAATCATCTTTCTCCTTTTTCCTCTCTCTTGGTTGTGTGATCAATCTCTATTATGTAAGGTTAAGTTATTAAAATTGGAATGGCAGTATAAGAGGGAAGTAGTTCTACCAAGGGAGAGTTTTTTCAACGTTGATTCCAACTACAAAATCACCACCAAGTTTACAACCTTCCTTCTCAATGGAAGGAATTACTCTACATAGGTGACAAATGTTACAAGGGCCTTATTGGGCATGAGGGTTCTTGAATTTGTTGACGGAGAAATTAATCAGCTTAAGGTGGGAGATAAAGAATATGTCAAATGATGATACATTGATAACCTTGTCATCACTTAGATTATTAACTCTATTGATCAATCCTTGGTTGGTGCCTTCAACAAAGCCAAAATCGCTAAAGACCTTTAGAATGCACTTGCTAAAAGGTTTGAGAATTAAGGATATCTCTTGAATGTTTATGAGTTGAAGGAAATCATCATAAATGCTAGGATGAATGGGAGTGATTTCCTTTCCTACTTCAACAAAATCAAGGAAGCATGGGATGAATTGGAGTGTTTGAGGCCGTTACTACTAATAAAGAAGATTTGGAGGAAAGGGCCAGTGAAAATCTTGTTTGTTTCTTCTTGGCAGGATTGGGGCCTAGCTTTGGAGTCCTTAGAAATCAAATTCTAAGGAATAAGAAGATACCACCATATGATGATGTGGTGAATATTGTGAATAAGGAATTGATGGCTAGAGAAGCATTTGAAGGAAATGGACCTAAAACTGAGAAAGATGCATTTGTGGAGGTAAAAGAAGAAACAATGATAACTCAAGGGTTGAAAGAGAGCAAACCATGAAGTGTGAAAGATGTGGAAGGCTAGGACACATAAAAAGAAATTGTAGGTTTTGTGATCATTGTGGAAAGTTTAGGCATAACAAGAATAAATGTTTTGAGCTTTATCATCACTCGAGAAAGGAGAATAAAGCCAAAATTTTGCAAGAATTATAGCACACATTAAAGGCAAATTTGTCCATAAACCACATTGAGCAATTTGCAAAGTTACTTCAATTTCAAAGGTTGAGCACCTCTTAAGGTTTAATCTCTAATTTATCTTTAAATATTAATTCTTGGGTTGTAGACTCAAGTGCTCCAAATTACATGTTTAGAAGTAAAAATTTAGTTTTTAAAATTGAGTCTATACAAAAAGATAAATGGGTGAGTATAGTTAATGGAAAAGATATACCAATTAATGGTTTAGGACATTTGAATATTTTGTCTAAGCATACTAAAGGTCTTTATATGCCATGCTTCGCTTCAAATTTGCTGTCTGTGAGTAGAATTACTAAAGATTTAGACTATTATGTCATATTTAAACCTAATAAAGTAACTTTTCAGGACATCATGACCGGCCAGTTGATTGGTGAGGGAAGAGAGAAAAATGGATTTTATGTTTTGGAAGATTCAAGTAAGGCTTTTAAAGTAAATAGCAGCAAAGTTTAAGAACTTTGGCATGTTATATTAGGGCATCCTCCTAGTCATATATTACAAAAGTTAGTTCATAATTTAAATTTTGATGAGATCAAAGATTGTAGTCTTGTATCTTAGGAAAACAAACAAAAACATCTTTTATACAATCTAATCATGAATATAATGATTTATTTGCCCTGGTACATTCTGATTTATAGACTTCTCCCACTTTATCTCATAAAAGCTTTAAATATTTTGTAATTTTTATATATCACAAATCTAGGTATACATGAATTTATCTAATTAAAAAGAAATTTGAGACTTTTAAGTATTTTAGAGAGTTTGTAATATTAATTGAAAAGTAATTCTATAAGAAGGTTAAAGTGTTGAGAACTGATAATAGAGGAGAGTATATAAACAACTTATTTAAAAAAATTTTAGTAAGTAAAGGAATTGTTCACCAAACTACTTGTCCTTATACTTCGGAGTAAAATGGAGTAGTTGAACATAAGAATATGCACATTTTAGAGGTGGCAAGAACTATAATGTTCTATTACAATGTGCCTAAAGAATTCTGGGGGGAAGCCATTCTCACAGCCACACATCTTATTAATCAAACTCCATCTATGGTCTTAAAAGGAAAGACACCAATTGAGATTGCTTATAGAACCCAACTAGACTTATCCTATCTTAAAATTTTTGGATGTGTATGCTACATACATATATCAAGTCATTTAAGAGATAAATTAAGTGAAATGAGTATTAAATGCATCTTTTTAGGTTATTGTGTAAATATTAAAGGTTATAGGTACAATAATCCTTTGACTAAAGACAAGTATATTTTTAGGAACGTTACTTTTATAGAAAATGACTCATATTTTAATATCACTAGTAATGAAAAATGTGAAGTGAAGGATCCACTTCCTTTGGCTA
This sequence comes from Khaya senegalensis, assembly GCA_032402905.1. Lineage (NCBI taxonomy): Eukaryota > Viridiplantae > Streptophyta > Magnoliopsida > Sapindales > Meliaceae > Khaya > Khaya senegalensis. The sequence goes on along the minus strand of CP135551.1, from coordinate 4,364,307 downwards.
TAATAAACAAGTATGTACCACCATCTAGTGACAAAGTTGGTAACCATGACCAAGACTTGAGTAGTGATAATATAGAATCACAAGATGAAGAGTCTAATAAAAGTGAAACCAACAAAGAAAGTCAAGATGTACATTCACCTAGTGAAGTAAGAGAAAATTTCCCTTTGTCATTTAGTAGAATTAGAGAGGAGGAAAACCAAGATGAAACACCTAGGGATGAACAATTGAATGTTCAAATAAAGTCACCAGCTAGGAGATAAGATGAGCCATCTATCAGTACACCAAGTAAGGGGGAGCATGTTACACTTACATAAGGCCCAAATCCACCACTTAGGAGATCTTAAAGATTTCGGTAATCTTCATCAAAATGGATGAATAATATAGTGTTTTTCTATGGTAATAAAGTAACCGCACATTCTCTTAACTACTATTACACCTTAAGAAATGTAAAGGAGAGTTTTAGAGCCTTTTTAACTAAAGTAGATGCTATTAAAGATCCTAATAACTTTGAGAAAGTTAAGAAATCATCAATTTGAAAATAAGCTATGCATGAGGAATTAGATGCTTTAGTTAAAAATAACACATGGAAATTAATACCTTTACCTTTGGGAAAGAAGGTTGTAAGATGTAAATGGGTGTATAAGACTAAGTTAAATAGTGATGGAAGCTTGGACAAATAAAGCTAGGTTAGTGGCCAAAGGCTTTACCTAAACATATGGCTTAGATTATACAAAAACTTTTGCATTAGTTGCAAAAATGAATACGATTAGGGTACTTATCTCCTTAGCGGCTAATTATAATTGGGATTTACATCAAATTGATGTAAAAAATACTTTCTTGCAAGGAGAGTTAGAAGAAGATGTTTATATGAGTCTATCTCAGAGGTATGATATTATGGTTCTTAAGACATATGTTTGCAAATTGAAGAGAGCTAATATGGATTAAAGCAATCACCAAGAGTATGGTATAATAAGTTGCATAATGCATTATATTCTCAAAATTTTAAAGTAAGTGACGTTGATCACTCCTTGTTCGTTAATCACTCAAGTGAAGGATCTACCATTGTTCTTATTTATGTGAATGATATTATCATCACTGATTGTGATGTTAATGGCATTAAGAGCATTAAAGTATATTTGAAATGTACATTTGACGTTAAAGATTTGGGAAACTTACGATATTTTCTAGGTATAGAAATAGCTTATTCAAATAAAAAGCTATTCCAAAGAAAGTATGTTCTTGATTTGTTAAATGAGACAGGAAAACTTGGGGCAAAACTAGCCATGACACCTATGGAGGCATTAAGAAGGAAGAAAAAGGATAAGAAGTATGAAAAAGAGCATGATAAGGAGGAACCATACAAGGACATCAAGCTTCATCAAAGGCTTTTAGGTAAGCTTATATATTTAACTATTAAACGACCATACATTTTTTTTTTTTTTTTTTGTGTAACAAGTAAGTCAACACATGTCATGCCCAAAGAATATACACATGAAAATGGTGAATAGAATTTTGAGGTACCTAAAAAGAACACTGGGGCAAGAAATTTTGATGAGAAGAAATGTTCACCATAAGATATGTTCTTACACAGATGCGGATTGGGCCAGTAACTTTGAGGATAGACGATTTACCATTGGTTATTGTATATTTGTATGAGGGAATTTGGTAACTTGGAAAAACAAGAAACAGAGTGTGGTTGCAAGATTGAATGTGGAAGTTGAGTATTGAGCTATGGCATTTATTACTAGTGAATTGGTTTGGATAAAATCATTAGTGTCAGACTTAGGCTTCTCAGTTGAAACATCTATGGACATGTATCATGATAGTAAGGCGGCAACACATATTGCATCTAATCCGGTGTTCTATGAGAGGAGCAAGCACATTAAAGTTGATTGTTACTTCACAAGAGAAGAGTACTTAAGCAAAGTGATCAACATGCCTTATGTGATGAGTAAAGATCAATTAGTGGATATATTCACAACTTATATACTCATCAACAACTCCTCAAGGTGAGTTCTAAATTGAACTTGTTCAATTTGTACAAGTCCAATTTAAGGGGCAATGTTGAAGATGAAGAGATTGAGAGTGAAGATTCAAAGAACAAAAAAAAGCCTAAATAACTCTTTGGCTAGTCTATGGATGGCCACATCAAGTCCAGAACCCACTTCAAGTGTTTAAAAAACTAGTCACTAAAAGACAAAATAACAACTAATTTTTTCAATTTGAAAAATGTGTTGTATCCTATACCTAGTTGTTGGAAAAGTAAAGCAAGTTTGTACCTAGCTGTTAGGATGTTGTATATATAAACCCAAAATATGTAAATATTTAAAAATGAAAATAAGAAAAAAGATGTTCATTTTCTCTCTTGATATAATTTCTGTCTATTTGTATTTTTACTTGTTTTTTGTTAAATCTTTGAAATCATGAGCCAAACACACTCAAATTCATTTAATCAACAATTTTCACAAAAAAACAGGAAAGTTTTGAAGGTTTTTGATTGTTTTCAAAAGTGAACGAGATGTTAAAACATGTTTTATATCAATTTCGACAAAATAGTGATATTTTAGAGCAATTTTTGCAATTTAAGAAAATAGTGACGTTTTGGAGTAATTGAGCATATTTTATACAATTTTCAGCAAGTACGGAGGTGTTTTAAAATATTTTGCATCCTTTTGATACTTTTTCATGCGCAACATAATTCTTTGAAAGCATTTCACACAATTTTTCGCAAAAACAGTGATGTTTTGAAGTTTTTTCCATCATTGTTCGCAATAAACATGAGCATTTTATGTAATTTCTTGCATTTTCTTCAATTTTCACAAAAAACAGGAAACTTTTGAACGTTCTTGATTGTTTTCAAAGGTGAACGAAATGCTAAAACGTGTTTTATACCAATTTCGACAAAATTGTAATGTTTTAGAGCAATTTTTTGTATTTTAAAGAAAATGGTGATGTCTAGGAGCAACTGAGCGCATTTCGTAACATTTTCCACAAGTATGAAGGCGTTTTAAAGTATTTTGCATCCTTTTGATACTTTTTTACACATTACGAAGTTATTTGAAAGCGTTTTACTCAATTTTTTGGAAAAATGATGATGTTTTGAGGCTTTTCCCGTCATTTTTACCAATAACCCTAATGATTTTATGCAATTTCTTGCATTTTTTTTTAATTTTCATGGAAAACAAAGAAGTTTTGATCGTTCGTGATTGTTTTCGAATGTGAACGTAATGCTAAAATGAGTTTTGTATCATTTTCGATAAAACAGTGATGTTTTAGAGCAATTTTTTGTATTTTAAATAAAATGTTGACATTTTGGAACAATTGAGCGTATTTTGTACCATTTTCGATAAGTACAGTGGTGTTTTGAAGTATTTTGCATCATTTTCTTTTACACGCAATGGAGTTATTTGAAAACATTTTACTCAATTTTTGCAAAAACGGTGATGTTTTAAAGCCTTTTCCATCATTTTTCACAATAACTGTCATGATTTTATGCAATTTCTTGTGTTTTTTTAATTTTCACAAAAAACAAAAAAGTTTTGAACGTTCATGATTGTGTTCCAACGTGAACGTAATGCCAAAACGTGTTTTATATCATTTTTGACAAAACTATAACATTTTAGAATAATTTTTTGCATTTTAAAAAAAAATAGCGATGTTTTGGGGCAATTGAGCGCATTTCGTACCATTTTTGGCAAGCACGAAGGTTTTTAAAAGTATTTTGCATCCTTTTGATACTTTTTTACACGTTACGGAGTTATTTGAGAGCGTTTTACTCAAATTTCACAAAAATGGTGATATTTTGAAGCCTTTTCCATCATTTTTTGCAATAATCGTAATGCTTTTATGTAATTTCTTGTATTTTTTTAATTTTCATGGAAAACAGAGAAATTTGAATGTTCTGGATTGTTTTCAATCATGAACATAAAGTTAAAATGTGTTTTATATCATTTTCGACAAAATGACAACATTTTAGAGTAAGTTTTTACATTTGATAAAAAATGGCGACGTGTTGGGGCAATTGAGCACATTTTATACCATTTTCGGCAAGCATGGAGGTGTTTTGAAGTATTTTGCATCATTTTGATGCTTTTTTATGTACAACGGAGTTGTTTGAAAGCATTTTACTCAATTTTCACAAAAACGGTGATGTTGCAAAGCCTTTTCCATCATTTTTCGCAATAACCATGATGATTTTATGCAATTTCTTACATTTTATTTTTAATTTTCACAAAAAACAAGGAAGTTTTGAATGGTCATGATTGTGTTCGAATATTAATGTAATGCTAAAATATGTTTTATATCATTTCGTCAAAATCGTGACGTTTTAGAGCAATTATTTGCATTTTAAAGAAAATGATAACGTTTTAGTACAACTGAGCGCATTTCATACTATTTTCAGCAAGTACAAAGCTATTTCAAACTATTTGGCATCCTTTTGATACTTTTTTACACATTACAGAGTTGTTTGAAAGTGTTTTACTCAATTTTTCGCACAAACGGTGATGTTTTGAAGCTTTTTCAATGATTTTCTGCAATAATCATGATGATTTTATGCAACTTCTTGCATTTTTTTTAATTTTCACAAAAAATAAAGAAGTTTTACTCATTCTTGATTGTTTTCAAATGTGAGTGTAATGCTATGTTTTATATTATTTTCAACAAAACTATGATATTTTAGAGCAATTATTTGCATTTTAAAGAAGCTAGTGATGTTTTGTGTGGAATTCTCATACCCATTTTAAAAAAATGTGGGATTCCCATACCCATTTTAAAAAAAATAAGTAATAATTTTTAAACAGTATATAAAAGAAAAGACTAATTTTTTTTTTTTGACAAAGCAAACATTCATCGGATATATACTTATTTACAATATATACAAAATATCAAAAATACGATTTATAACAAAAGTACAATTAATACAGCGTCAAAAGCTAGTATACCCAATTCTCTTGACAGGTCACTGTCCTGAGGGTTTGCCCGGTTCCACTGCCCTACTAGCTATACCTGAAAATCATTTCAACCACGGAGTGAGTAATTTAAAATTACTCAGTAAGAACTATAAAACCCAACAAAATAATTTAACAAACTATAATATTCCAACCATATAAATAATAACTAATCAGGAAAACAATATATTCTGTATATCCTTGTTACACAGCAACCAGTTATTAGGACTAACCATCCTAACTACGCAATTAATAATTCAATGAGGATATTACGAATAATCATAGTATTGTACCACTTTCTTTTGTACATTTTCTACCCGTCTATTCTAATTATACTATCCTATTCTCTTTTCATTTGATCAGTCATTCTTAGGCAAACTATGAATCTTGACCACGTTATTTATCTTGCACACCAATACATAAATAAGTTGGGCACAATTATAATGCTACCATGGGTTCATCATGCCCTTAAGGGCGCCATGGCGAACTGCCGCTTCCTACCATGGGTTCAACGTGCCCAAAGGCGCCATGGAGGACTGCCGTGGTTTCTCACGTACCATTTCGGACACCACAAGGACGACTGTGGGTTCCATGTGTCCCAAAGAGCACCACAGTAAATAATAAATCATTATTCCATTTTGTCCTAAGCGGCTCTGCCAGTGTGCAAGAAAATTCCGAAATCATACCTTAAAGATATTGGCTACTTATACTTTTCTTCACAATTCATCATATGTTCATATTACCTATTTACCCTTTACTATTACTCAAGGACTTTTTAGTAATTTATTAAAATTCTAATAATCAAATATACAACATTTTTATAATTTCTACCCAATATAAAATAATTTATACCTATCGACACCTTTCAATACCTACCCATTGATGTACCACCAAATCAATTATAAAAATAATATTCCTAATAATAACAATAACCAATTTATATATATATATATACTTCTAATCCAATTACGATACATATATATATATATATATATACACATACACTCACGCACACATCTACGTACATACCTATATTAAGGTATTGCTACATTAAACATACATCGCTGGAAAGGTATTTTAAAATACCTCTTTAGACGATGGATGTTGGCGGACTAAGACGTGACTATAAGGAATATTTATTCATTAATTTTTCACAATTACAATTTTATATATATATACACATACATATCTACACACATATTTAATCAACCACTTAAAACACTTCCAAATTCCACATTCATACCCATTCTCCGGCAATGGGATTTTCTTTTATATATATATA
>CP135551.1:4316242-4349635 GCA_032402905.1 Khaya senegalensis | reverse complement strand
TTATGATTGTCGGAATTGATATAACGCGTTTTAGCATTTTGTTCACCTTCGAAAACAATCAAGAACTTTCAAAACTTTTCTGTTTTTGGTAAAAATAAATTACAATAAATTGCATAAAATATCATCACAGTTACTACGAACAATGATGGAAAATCTTCAAAACATCACTGTTTTTAGGAAAAATTGTGTGGAACGCTTTCAAACAACTTCGTCACCCAAAAAAATAGCATTGAAATAATGCAAAATACTTCAAAACACCTCTGTGCTTTTTTGAAAATAGTACGAAATGCGCTCAATTGCTCCAAAATGTCACCATTTTCATTAAAATTCAAAAAATTGCTCTAAGATGTCACGTTTTTGTCGAAAATGATATAAAACACATTTTAGCATTTTGTTCAGCTTCGAAAACAATCAAGAAGGTTCAATACTTCCATGCTTTTTGTGTAAATTAAGAATAATGAGAGAAATTGAATAAAATCTCAATGGTTATTGCGAACAATGATGAAAAAGCTTCAAAACATCATTGTTTTTACAAAAAATTGTGTGAAATGCTTTCAAACAACTTCATCGCCCATAAAAATAGCATTGAAAGAATGCAAAATACTTCAAAACACCTCTGTACTTTTTTAAAATAGTACGAAATGCGCTCAATTGCTCGAAAATGTCACCATTTTCATTAAAATTCAAAAAATTGCTCTAAAATGTCATGTTTTTTCGAAAATGATATAAAACACATTTTAGCATTTTGTTCACCTTCGAAAACAATCAAGAACGTTCAAAACTTTTCTGTTTTTGGAAAAAATAAAATACGGAAAATTGCATAAAATATCATGACGGTTACTATGGACAATGATGGAAAATCTTCAATACATCACTATTTTTAGGAAAAATTGTGTGAAACGCTCTCAAACAACTTCGTCACCCACAAAAATAGCATTGAAAGAATGCAAAATACTTCAAAACACCTCTGTAATTTTAGAAAATAGCACGAAATGCGCTCAATTGCTCCCAAATGTCACCATTTTCATTAAAATTCAAAAAATTACTCTAAAATGTCACGTTTTTGTGAAAAATGATATAAAACACATTTTAGCATTTTGTTCAGCTTCGAAAACAATCAAGAACGTTCAAAACTTCCATGCTTTTTGTGTAAATTAAAAATAATGAGAGAAATTGCATAAAATCCCAACGGTTATTGCGAACAATGACAGAAAAGCTTCAAAACATCACTGTTTTTATGAATAATTGTTTGAAATGCCTTCAAACAACTTCGTCACCCACAAAAATAACATTGAAAGAATGCAAAATACTTCAAAACACCTCTGTACTTTTTGAAAATAGTACGAAATGCGCTCAATTGCTCCTAAATGTCACCATTTTCATTAAAATTCAGAAAATTGCTCTAAAATGTCACGTTTTTGTTGAAAATGATATAAAACACATTTTAGCATTTTGTTCACCTTCGAAAACAATCAAGAAGGTTCAAGACTTCCATGCTTTTTGTGTAAATTAAGAATAATGGGAGAAATTGCATAAAATCGCAACGGTTATTGTGAACAATGACGGAAAAAGCTTCAAAACATCGCTATTTTTGTGAAATATTATGTGAAACGCTTTCAAACAACTTCGTTGCATGTAAAAATACATGAAAAGGATGCTAAATACCTCCAAAACACCTCCATACTTGCTGAAAATGGTAAAACATGTGCCAAATTGCACGGAAACGTCACCATTTTCTTTAAAACGCAAAGAAATTGCTCTAAAACGTCATGATTTTGTTGGAATTGATATAACACGTTTTAGCATTTTGTTCACCTTCGAAAACAATCAAGAACATTCAAAACTTTCCTGTTTTTGGTAAAAATAAAATACAAGAAATTGCATAAAATATTATCACAGTTATTACGAACAATGATGGAAAAAGTTTCAAAACGTCACGGTTTTTAAGAAAATTTGCGTGAAATGCTTTCAAACAACTTCATCGCATGTAAAAATGCATGAAAAAGATGCTAAATACCTTCAAAACACCTCTATACTTTCCAAAAATGGTAAAACATGTGCTCAATTGCACAAAAACATCACCATTTTCTTTAAAACGCAAAAAAATTGCTCTAAAACGTCATGATTTTGTCTGAATTGATATAACACATTTTAACATTTTGTTCACCTTCGAAAACAATCAAGAAGGTTCAAAATTTCCCTGTTTTTGGTAAAAATTAAAGAAAATACAAGAAATTGCATAAAATATCATCATGGTTATTATAAACAATGATAGAAAAAGCCTCAAAACATCACAGTTATTAAGAAAAATTATGTGAAACGCTTTCAAACAACTTCGTCGCCCACAAAAATAGCATTGAAAGATTGCAAAATACTTCAAAACACCTCTATACGTTTTGAAAATAGTACAAAACGCGCTCAATTCCCCCGAAGTATCACCATTTTCATTAAAGTTCAGAAAATTGCTCTAAAATGTCACGTTTTTGTTGAAAATAATATAAAACACATTTTAGCATTTTGTTCACCTTCGAAAACAATCAAAAAGGTTCAAAACTACCATGCTTTTTGTGTAAATTAAAAATAATGAGAGAAAATGCTTAAACTCCCAACAGTTATTGCCAACAATGACGGAAAAAGTTTCAAAACATCACTGTTTTTGCAAAAAATTGTGTGAAATGCTTTCAAACAACTTCATCACATGTAAAAATGCATGAAAAGGATGCTAAATACCTCCAAAACACCTCCATACTTGCCGAAAATGGTAAAACATGTGCTTAATTGCACAGAAACGTCACCATTATCTTTAAAACGCAAAAAATTACTCTCAAACGTCATGATTTTGTCGGAATTGATATAACACGTTTTAGCATTTTGTTCACCTTTGAAAACAATCAAGAACATTCAAAACTTTCTTATTTTTGGTAAAAATAAAATACAAGAAATTGCATAAAATATCATCACGGTTATTACGAACAATGATAGAAAAAACTTCAAAACGTCACGTTTTTTAAGAAAATTTGTGTGAAAAGCTTTCAAACAACTTTGTCGCCCATAAAAATAGAATTGAAAGAATGCAAAATACTTCAAAACACCTTTGTACATTTTGAAAACAGTACGAAATACGCTCAATTGCTCCAAAATGTCACCATTTTCATTAAAATTCAAAAAATTGCTCTAAAATGTCACGTTTTTGTCGAAAATGATATAAAACACATTTTAACTTTTTGTTCACCTTTAAAAACAATCAAGAAGGTTCAAAACTTCCATGCTTTTTGTGTAAATTAAGAATAATGAGAGAAATTGCATAAAATCTCGACGGTTATTGCGAACAATGATGGAAAAAGCTTCAAAACATCACTGTTTTTACGAAAAAACACTCATTATTATTTTTTTCTCATTTTGTACTTACTATATTTTTCAAACCTTAATGATTGCATTAAACAATATTAATCCACCTTATGTGAAAAGAGCTATGAAACTAACATTTTGTAATTTTATATCATCAAACCCTTGATGATAAATACCTCTAAAACACTTCCATACTTGCTGAAAATGGTAAAATATATGCTCAATTGCACAAAAACGTTACCATTTTCCTTAAAATGCAAAAAATTATTCTAAAACGTCACAATTTTGTCAAAAAATGATATAAATGTGGAAAAAATATATTAATGAAGAAATGAAGAAGATTTAGATGTGAAAGAAGGTATTGATGAAAGAATAAAGAAGCTTTTTTCTATCTTTTTTATTTACAATGATGTGTTTATATACATAAGTTTGTAATAGCTAGTTTTTTAAACTTTTTTATCATTACTATTCACAATAGCTACTGTGCACAATGGTCAGTGTTCAAACGGCTAGTTTATGTCTTCTTGTGTCCACTTTCTCTATATGCTTGTAATATGCCCTTTAGATTGTGTGAAATGATGATGAGTCAACCAAAATCTAATTAGTTGCTGTAACTATCATTTTCAACACTCCTTCTCAAGTTGGGCTTGAACAAATTGATCAAGTTCAACTTACTAATGAACTTGTGGAGTTGTCGAATACTTGGAGGTTTGGTGAACACATCCGCCAATTGATCTTCACTTTTGACATAAGGCATTGGGATTGTCTTGTTCAAATACTTTTCTCCTATAAAGTGACAATCTATCTCTATGTGCTTTGTTCTATCACGAAACACTGAATTGTTTGCAATATGTATTGCCGACTTATTGTCACAATGCAGCTTCATTGGTGCCTCCATCTTAAAACCCAAATCTTCAACCAATGCCTTCAACCATATCAATTCACTAGTGGTTGAAGCATTGCTCTATGTTTAGCTTTGGCACGTGATTTGGTCACCATGGTTTGCTTTTTACTCTTCCAAGTCACCAAATTCCCACTAACAAAAGTGCAATATCTAATTGTAGACTTGCGATCTTCAATACTTCTTGCCAATCAACATTTGTATAGGCTAGAATTTGGTGATTTCCATGTTTTTTCATGAGTATTTCTTTTCCTGGTGTTCCTTTGAGATATTTAAATATTTGATCTACCATTTCCATGTGATTGGTTATTGGATATGTCATGAATTGGCTTACCTGATTCACAGCAAAAGAAATGTCAGGCTTAGCAATGGTTAAATAAATTAACTTAACCACAATTCTTTGATATTGTTTGATGTCTTGAATTGGCTTGCCCTCTTTCTTTTTAGCTTGTCCTTCAATTGGTGTTGAAGCTCTCTTCCTTCCAAGCTTACCTGTTTCTTTCAAAAGATCAAGTGTATATTTCCATTGGGATAGAAAAAGTCCTTTATTAGAATGAGCAATTTCTATACCTAGAAAATACCGTAAGTATCCAAGGTCTTTAATATCAAAAATAGACTTTAAATAATTTTTAGTGCTTTTTATTCCTAAAGTATCACTCCTAATTATAATTATATCATCTACATAGATTATCACAACCGTAATACCATTATTAGAGTGTTTGATGAATAAAGAATGATCAGCACTACTAATCTTGAAATGTTGAGAAGTTAATGCATCTTACAACTTAGAGTACCAAGTCCTAGGTGATTGTTTTAAGCCATAAATGACTTTTCTAAGTTTACACACATGTGTTCTTGGTACTTTGATGTTGTATCCTTGTGGAATATCCATGTAAACCTCTTCCTTTAATTCCCCTTGGAGAAAAGCATTTCGAACATCCATTTGATACATTTCCCATTTATAATTAGTAGCTAAGGACAAGACAACTCTAATAGTGTTCATCTTGGCCACTGGTGCAAATGTCTCAATGTAATCTAAACCATAAGTTTTAGTGAATCCTTTGGCAATCAATCTAGCTTTATGTTTTTTAACAGAACCATCACTCTTCAACTTAGTTTTGTACATCCATTTACACCCAACTGTCTTCTTACCTTGAGGAAGAGGAGCAATTTCTCATGTTTTATTTCTAACTAAAGCATCCAACTCCTAATTCATAGCATTTCTCCAAATATGAATGTCTTTGGCTTAATTGCAATGAGATGGCTCTCTTAAACTATCCAATTTTGTTAAAAAAACTCTATAACTCTCTTTGACAATATCTAAAGTATAATAATTTTTTATAGGATGTACTGTAACCTTGTTCCCATAAAAGAATACCCTATTTTTCTTCCATTCGGATGGGGACTTCTTAATTCTTTGAGATCTTCTAAGTGGAAAATTTTGATCATGTGATGGAGAAGTGAACTCTATTATTTTGATCAACCTATGAAGAACTAAATAGGATTTCATCTTGAGAATCTAATTGAGCATTAGGTTGCTCATCACTAAGTGTTTCCTTATTTTGACTTTCACTAACTATGTTTTGTTCTTCATTTGATTCTAATGTTTCATCAATATTATCATTTTGTAGTGGTAATCTTGATAGTTAAAATCCTCATTTTCACTCTCATTCAAACCAATTCTACGATTATTGATTTGATCATTATTTCTTAATAAACTCAACCGGTTACCCACAGCAGATAAAGGAAGAGGATTCTCGGTTTCCCCCTCATTTCTCACCTTGTCAAAGTATGGATTATTTTTTAAAAATGTAACATTTTTTGAGAGAAATTTCTCATTTGTACATGAATCTAAATATTTATAACCCTTTTTATCGATGCAATACCCCAAAAATATACACTTTACACTCCTATGACTCAATTTATCTCTAGTATGATTAAGGATATGAACATAACAAGTATAACCAAATACCTTGAGGTAAGATAAGTTTGGTTGTCTATCATACAAAAACTCAAAAGGAGATTTTTCATTTAATAATTTAGAAGGCATTCGATTAATCAAATGTATGGCAGTGAGAATGACTTCATTCCAATATCTTTTGGGGACATTATAATGAAACATCAATGATCTTCCTACATCTAAGATGTGCCAATTTTTTCGTTCGGCTACACCGTTTTGTTTGGGTGTGTAAGGACAAGTTGTTTGGTGAATTATCCCTAAAATTTTGAAGTAATCCTCAAATGCATTACTAATGTATTCTCCCCCATTATCGGTTCTAAGAATCTTAATCCTTTTGCCAAGTTGATTTTCAATTAAGGATGTAAATTCTTTAAAATATGATAAGGTTTCTGATTTGTTTTTAATCAAATATATCCAAGTGTATCTAGACTTGTGGTCAATGAATGTCACAAAACATTTAAAGTCATTATGAAATTCTAAAGGAGAAGTTTATAAATCAGAGTGTATAAGATCAAAAGTTTCATTATAACAAGTTTCCGAATATACAAAAGGAAGTTTAGTTTGCTTTCCTAAGTTACAGACCGTACATTGTTTAAAATTACTAAACTTCATAATCGAAATCATTTTGCACAAAATGTTGCTAGGAGGATGTCCTAATCTTGCATGCCAAAGTTTTGAAATCTACGGTCTTCTTTAACTCTAAAAGCTTGATTAGTACTATCCAAAAAATATAGGCCGTCGTGCAGTCTTCCCTCACCAATCTTCTTCCCAATTAGTATGTCCTGAAATATCACTGTAACACCCCTTCCTTTCATTTCTATTCATGTGGCATATAGTATATTGAAATTATCGAAAAGACAAAAATCAATACTTTCTCATAGTGAAGCGAGGTTTTCATTTATTCAAAAGAGTTTATAAAAAGTAACCACATAAATAGTAACAGTTAAAATAGTATTATTTTTTTTTTCTAAAGAATTGTTATGCATTTTAATGAAATTAATACTTCAGAGCACACAGAAATAAATTACATAACAATGGCCTAAACCTTAAATATACTATGTCCCACTCGAAAATCTTTGCCTCAACTGCACTTTCCGGAACCGCTACCACTATGCCGTATTTACTTGAAAATAATAATCCCACAAAGGGGTGAGCACACCACATGGCTCAGTAAGATAATACAATACTTAAATAAAGGAAGGAGCATGTTACCTGAACCTCTACTTATTTTGGCCATTTTAAACAATTCCACACACACAAGTAAATGCATATTCACATATCAATGTACATGTTCCAACAAGCATATGCTCAATAATGTACACAAGATATCATATCATCTCCTCTTGTATTCTAAGCACTATATCATCTATGAATTCTGTATAAATATCTCAATCAGCGTAACACTCCTCATGATATACTATATACAGATAATGCAATCTCAATCAATATATTATCTAAATGAATCACGCTATCACCTGTGTTCGTTTAAATTCTAATTCTATTCTTATCAACGAACACCTACATGATCATATAAAATCATTACGTACTTATTCGTATAAATAACGACTAATGCCGCGGCCCCATATAGAGGAACTGCTTAGAAGCCGGTATAACCACACAGTATCAATCACACACTCGGCCCGAGATAGCCAAAATATCCTAGGCACACAATCAATACCCACATAGGATACAGATATTTCAAACTCCTAAATATAGATACAACCGAGGGTATTTGTAAAATAATAACACTGTTTCTGTATGCCATTTCCACTCCCGGAAGGTTGGTGATAGAAATTTCATTGCGTTTACAAGTGATCGATTATACTTATAAACATTATGGATCCTGGTCATTACTCTAAGCCACTGGGCCATTTGGAGGACAACTGTGGATTCCACCTACCCTTCAGGGTACCACAGTCTTAACGTCACACCTCCATTAGAAATTGGCTTACAAGCCCAGCTGAGGGAGATGGAACATACATATCCGATTCACGTATCACAATTATCTCAATACTGATTCATTACCAGTCTATGTTATTATATATTCATATTATCTCTTTATTTTCACTGAATCAAAACCACCGAACAATTGTACCATAATTACAAGTACACGTCTTTCCTTCTTTATCCCATACTAGGGATTCTTTCACTTACATTAAACATTAACTATACTATTCTAAGGACACATGTCAATCTAATCCTAGTCGTTCACTAAGTATACCGACAATAACAATATAAACTCATAACATAGTTCCTGCACCGTCATATTCTTACCGTATTCTCAACTATAGGAATAAACGTGCAAACTAATATGTCGAATAACCTGTAATACATCCAATGCGCCTTTTCCACAATATTCTCAAGTTTCTCACATGATCTTTAATCTTATTATGAATTCACACATATTCTTTTCATTTTACCAACATATCGGTGAGCTAAACAGGATTCTATATACTAGAAGTGAGGTAGCCTATTTATTGTCTTACTCATTATCTTATTTAAATACTAATTCCCCTTGTTCAAGCTGATGCTAGCTCTCTGTTTTTACAAGCTTAAGTTTCCTCTCAAAGAATTGACACTTGCAAAGGTGTAATCAGACTTCAACCATTTCCACCATTTACAGTCATAACAAAAACCTAATTGTGACTGCAATTATAGGTAATCCTAGGCCCTCCGCTACATATGAAAATCAGGACAGTCCCCATACCAAATAAAACACAACGTGTTACTGCCTCATTGCAGTTCACACTAACACAAGCAACTCTTAGCAGATAGAAGTATTCTATCATGCAGTTTGAATCTAATAGGTACACGAATTCATTTCCTTATAGATTTGTCATAATTAAGTAAATTATGAATCGTGGTCATGATATCCACCGTACACTTCAATATATGTATACAATGGTTATTCGCCCACACCGGGTTCCTCAGACCAACAAGATAATTAGTTCTACCATGGGTTGCACGTACCCAAGGACGCTATGGAAAACAGCCGCTTCGAACCATGGGTTCAACATACCCTGCGGGCACCATGATTATTATTATCATTTCTCAATTGCTGTGGGTTCAACATACCTCGAAAGGCATCACAGTCTTTCTATCAATACGGAGCTGCTGTGGGTTCAACATGCCTCAAAAGGCACCACAGTCTTATTATCAATCCGGAGCTGCTGTAGGTTCAACGTACCTCAAAGGGCACCACAGTCTTATTATCAATCCAGAGCTGCTGTGGGTTCAACATACCTCGAAGGGCACCACAGTCTTATTATAATGATGCTGCTCCGTCCTAAGCGGCTTTACTAGGGTGACGGAAAAACTACCGATTCATAATTGTCCCAATTATACCAGTTATCCACACAGATTTATTCATAGTTGACTCAGTCATGACAACATGACCATTTTACTTACATTAATCAAGCAGTACGTTAATAATTTTCATGATAGGTAATATAATTACCTATGAATCACATTCATTAGTACTTATCTTCTAAAATGACTTTACACGCATGGATTTATCGTAAGGCTAGCAGTACTAAGTCATGAAAATATATTCCACTCTGGCATATAAATAAACCATAAGACAATCAAGATAAAACACAGAAGTATATTACAATTCAAACGCATGGATACCCTATACCACTATTAATACAAATTCGCAGAACATATTTTATTCGGTTATCATATATCGCATCATTACAAGTAAAAATATACTCATTACTTTACTACGGCACAGTAATTATAATATACTAACGTATGCACACATGTTAATTCGAATAGCATTGCAAAACATCGAATACAGCATCTACTCAATCATTCCATCATAAGGGCATAATTATGTATGTATATATAAGCGTTCCTACCATATAAATATAGGTAAATACAAACATGGGACATACAATGTTGTATAGGTATTTTAGAATACCTAATCTAGCACTGCAGGTCGACGGTAATAGTATTACGCTTATAACTTTATGTTTATAACTATATATTTATATATATATATATATAACACAAGGATATTAATACTTCTAATTGCACAATCATGCCCATTCCACGTCAATGGGACTTTTCTACAATTTAACTCATTATTATGATGTATATTTATGCAAGTATAAACATTATAAATATTAAAACCAATTTTTCTAAAATTTAAATATTATATTATCTTACCTTCAGGCACCCAATGCCTATACGAATGATGAAAAACTGTCCCGGAGAGGGTATACGCGCTCGAAACACTCCTCCGTATGCTACGGAATTTTTTTCAAAAAACGTGTAAGTTACTGTTCACCGGCACTATTTACGAGGCACTATTCAACCCACGAACTTTCGGTTTCCGTTTCACGAACGGAACACACCATCGCGATCCTTGCGATGTCGGGATGCTGTTCATGGTGTCCATATGCCACAAAACATAAATTAAAGCCTTCAAAATCACCAATCATCCTAAAATTTCAGATGTTAAGGAACCTACTTTGGACCCTAAAATCATCATCGAAACTCATTCGAAATTGAGATCTAAACATACCGCGTTGGAGTACGAGTGTCGGAGAACACACTGGTCGGTTCAGATTCTACCGGAGCTACACCGGTCGCCGGAAATCTTGCCGGAAACACCCCTTCCCGATCAGCCTTCCCACGCCGGAATCCGGTGACCAAATGCCGGAATGGGGCAGACCACCGTGAAGAGGGCGGCGAGACGGTGTCGGTCAACTCGTCGCCGTCCGCCGTGAATCGCCAGTCAAAGTTTATGTTGGCGGAGCTTTGGGCGGTGCGTGGCAGCGGCGATCGGGGCAGGGTTGGCGGCGTTGCACTCGCGGCGATCCGGCGGTCCTCCACTCGCCGGTGGTGAGGTGATCTGAGGTCTGGTGACGAAAGTCACTGTTCACAGGAGAGAGAACCGTGGGGGGGGGAGAGAGAAGAGAGAGAAAATGGAGGAAAAAAATGAAATTTGTTTTTCGAGTTTTCCGACCCCTTCCCGCTTATATAGTCGGGCACGCGCGACGAAAATTACAGCTTTCCGCTTTCGTCGTCAAATTTCTGGTACCGGTAATGAAATACTGTATTTTCTGCTTATATAGTATGCTGTCTCGAATACCGGTGAACTCTCTCTCTTATCGAAACTCTCAAAAATACTATATTATAACTCCATGACAAGGTTTTAAGAGTATAAAAATTTCAAGGTGTTACAATCACTTTATTGGGTTCAAAGATGACACAACAATTTAAGTCTTTTGTTATCTTACTAACAAATTTGATGAGAAATTTGGCATATAAAGGCTTTTTGTTTCCTTAGATAAAACTTTAATGTCTCCTAGTCCCTCGATAGGAATTTTACTACCATTGTCTATTATCCCATTTCTAAAGTTTCCTAGGGTTTCTATTCTAGATGCCTTGTTTTTATTTCTAAACATATGATTAGTAGCATCTGAATCAATAATCCAGGGGTCAAAATTAAAATGTGAGTTGGAAACTATACCTTGAGAGGAGTTTGGGAGATGATTTTAAAGTAGTTTTGCCAAATCCTCAAGGAGTTTTGAGTTGTCTTTTTCAATTGCATTTGGAGCACTTTGTGGTAGTGCCTTCTCCTTATAATTGTTTGGCCTAAGATGTGGATTGAGGATACAACATTTTTCTTTAGTATGACCCAGCATCTTGCAATGGCCACACTTCCAACATTTGTCATTGGGGTTGTGCATCATGCCATATTTATCGCACTTAGCATTGACTTTCACTCCTTGAACCATCATACCTTCTTCCTTGCTATCTACCAAACTATCTCTTTTTGCCTTACTAGAGTTCCCATTTAAAATTTTTCTTTGCATGTACTATTTATTCACCTTATTTATAACATCATCATAATGGGGCAAAGGCTTAATTTTGAGGATGTGGTTTCTAAGATCATCGTAGTTGGAATCCAAACCCATCAGATATGAGATTACAAGATCTTTATTGGCTCTTTTTTCTACTTCTTCAATACTGGTGGTATTCGGCCTTAAAGATTGAACTTCATTCCATGCCTCCTTCATTTTAATGTTGTACTTTATTGGATCACCTCCACCAAGATTGATATTGTTGATAAAGTGCTTCAACTCATATATTCTCATCAAGTTTCCATGATGACCAAATTGCCTCTTGATAGACTCCTAAAGTGCTTTAGAAGATTCTGCCTTTGAGAATGCACCTACCAAGGACGGTTCCATAGAATTCAAAATCCATGTATACACCAAGTTGTCATTATAACACCAATCTTCGTATTCCTCACTTGATGTGTCGATGGGCCTTGTGATTCTTCCGTTGACAAAGCCTAATGCTCGTTTTCCACTTAATGCTCTTTCAGCGGGATTGAGCCAAATTGAATAATTTTTTCCATTCAAGGGAAATGTGGTAAGTTTCAAGGTGGTGTTACCTTCATTATCAACTCCCTTGAAGGAACTCTTATTCTTGGTGTTATATGACGAGCCCTCCCTTTCCATTTCTTAATTCGGCTTTGAAAGTGAATGTCTTGATGCACCAAGAACTAACAAATAACAAAAGCTGAAAGGTAGATTTAGGATGAAACTTGTTTTGATACCATGTGGAAAAAATATATTAATGAAGAAACGAAGAAAATTCAAATGTGAAAGAAGGTATTGATTAAAGAATAAAGAAACTTTTTTCTATCTTTTTCATTTACAATGATGTGTTTCTATATATAAGTTTGTAACAGCTAGTTTTTCAAATTTTTTAACCATTATTATTCACAACGGCTACAGTGCACAACGGTCACCGTTCAAACAGCTAGTTTGTCTTTTTGTATTCACTTTCTCCATATGCTTGTAATATGCCTTCTAGATTGTGTGAAATGATGATGAGCCAACCAAAATCTAATTAGTTGCTGTAACTATCATTTTCAACAATAAAATACATTTTAATATTTCGTTCACCTTTGAAAACAATCAAGAACATTCAAAACTTCCCTGTTTTTTGTGAAAATTAAAGAAATTGCATAAATCATCACTTTTATTGCGGAAAATGATGGAAAAAACTTCAAAGCATCACCATTTTTTGAAAAATTACATAAAATGCTTTCGAATAACTTCATTGCACGTAAAAAGGCATCAAAAGAATGCTAAATACTTCAAAACACCTTCATATTTGCTAAGAAAGGTACGAAATGCATTCAATTGCTCCAAAATATTACCATTTTGTCAGAATTGATATAAAACACGTTTTAGCATTTTGTTCACCTTCGAAAATAATAAAAAATGTTCAAAACTTCTTTGTTTTTCGTGAAAATTAAAGAAAATCCAAGAAATTACATAAATATTGTCATGGTTATTACAAACAATGATTGAAAAAGCTTCAAAACATCATAGTTTTTAAGAAAAATTGTGTGAAACACTTTCAAACAATTTCGTCACCTATAAAAAAGCATTGAAAGAGTGCAACATACTCCAAAACACTTTCATACTTTTCGAAAATGGTATGAAATGAGCTCAATTGCTCCAAAACATCACCATTTTATTTAAAATTCAAAAAATTGCTCTAAAACGTCACAATTTTGTCAAAAATGATATAAAATACAATTTAGCATTTTGTTCGCATTTGAAAACAATCAGAAATGTTCAAAACTTCCCTATTTTTTTTGTGTAAACTAAGAATAATGAGAGAAATTGCATAAAATGCTAATGGCTATTGCGAATAGTGATGGAAAAAACTTCAAAACATCACTATTTTTACGAAAAATTGTGTGAAACGCTTTCAAACTACTTCGTCACAAGTAAAAATGCATGAAAATGATGCTAAATAGTTCAAAATACCTCCGTACTTGCCAAAAATGATACGAAATACGCTCAATAGCACAAAAACGTCACCATTTTCTTTAAAATAAAAAAAGACTACCCTAAAATGTCACGATTTTGTTGAAATTGATATAAAACACATTTTAGCATTTCCTTCACCTTCGAATACAAGCAACAACATTCAAAACTTGTTTTTTTATGAAAATTAACAATAATGAGAGAAATTGAATAAAATCCTCACTGTTATTGTGAACAATGATGAAAAAAGTTTCAAAATATCACTGTTTTTATGAAAAAATATGTGAAACGCTTCAAACAACTTTGTCGCTCGTAAAAAAGCATTGAAAGATGCTAAATACTTCAAAACTCATTCGTACTTGCCGAAAATGGTACGAAATGCGCTCAATTGCTCTAGATTGCCGCCATTTTCTTTAAAATGCAAAAAATTCCATTAAAACATCACAATTTTGTTGAAAATGATATAAAAATATTTTAGCTTTTCTTTCAAATTTGAATATGATCAATAAAGTTCAAAACTTCCCTATTTTTCGTGAAAATTAAAGAAAATGTAAGAAATTACATACAATCATCATGGTTATTGCGGAAAATGATGGAGAGAGCTTCGGAACATTACTGTTTTTAAGAAAAATTGTGTGAAATGCTTTCAAACAACTTCATCGCGCATGAAAAAGTGTTAAAAGAGTGCAAAACACCTCTGTACTCTGTCGAATATGGTACGAAATGCGCTCAATTGCTCCAAAATGTCACCATTTTCTTTAAAACGCAAAAAATTGCTTTAAAATGTCATGATTTTGTCGGAATTGATATGGCATGTTTTAACATTTTGTTCACCTTCAAAAACAATCAAGAAGGTTCAAAACTTCCATACTTTTTTGTGTAAATTAAGAATAATGAGAGAAATTGCATAAAATCCCAATGGTTATTGCAAACAATGATGGAAAAAACTTCAAAACGTCACTGTTTTTACGAAAAATTGTGTGAAATGCTTTCAAACAACTTCGTCGCATGTAAAAATGAAAGAAAAGGATGCTAAATACCTCCAAAACACCTCCATACTTGTTGAAAATGGTAAAACATGTGCTCAATTGCACAAAAACGTCACCATTTTCTTTAAAATGCAAAAAAATTGCTCTAAAACATTACAATTTTGTCATAAAAGATATAAAACACATTTTAGCTTTTCGTTTACCTTCGAAAACAATCAACAACATTTAGAACTTCTTTGTTTTTTGTTCAAATTAAAGAAAATACAAGAAATATCATCATGGTCATTGCGAACAATGATGGAAGAAGCTTCAAAACTTCACCATTTTTAAAAAAAATTGTGTGAAATGCTTTCAAAAATACATTTTAGCTTTCTGTTTACCTTTAAAAACAATTAAGAACGTTGAAAACTTTCCTATTTTTTGTAAAAAATAAAGAAAATGCAAGAAATATTATCACGGTTATTGCGAACAATGATGGAAGAAGCTTCAATAAATCACTGTTTTTAAAAAAAATTGTGTATAATGCTATCAAACAACTTCGACACTTGAAAAAAACATTGAAAGAAAGAAAAATATTTTAAAACACCTTCGTACTTGCTGAAAATTGTATGAAATGCACTCAATTGCTCCAAAACATCACCATGATCTTTAAGATGAAAAAGATTACTCTAAAATGTCATGATTTTATTGAATTTGATATAAAACACATTTTAGCATTCTGTTCACCTTAGAAAACAATCAAGAATTTTCAAAACCACCCCATTTTTTGTTAAAATTAAAGAAAATGCATAAAATATCATCACGATTATTGTGGAAAATGATGGAAAAACTTTAAAATATCACCATTTTCTTTAAAATATAAAAAATTGCTCGAAAATGTCATTATTTTTTTTTAAAATGATATAAAACACATTTTAGCATTTCGTTTACATTCAAAAACAATCTAGAACGTTCAAAACCTCCTTGTTTTTGGTGAAAATTAAGATAAATGAAAGAAATTGCATAAAATTCTTATGATTATTGCGAACAATGATGGAAAAAGCTTTAAAACATCACCATTTTTATGAAAAATTGTAGGAAAGACTTTCAAACAACTTCATCACCCATAAAAATACTTGAGAAGGATGTTAAATACTTCAAAATGCCTCCATACTTGCTGAAATTGGTACAAAATGTGCTCAATTGCTCCAAAATGTCACCATTTTCTGTAAAATACACCAAATTACTCTAAAACATCACAATTTTGTCAAAATTGATATAAAACACATTTTAGCATTTCCTTCACCTTCGAAAACGATCAAGAACATTCAAAACTTTCCTATTTTTCATGAAAACTAAAGAAAATGCATGAAATCATCCCTGTTATTGTGTGAAATGCTTCAAAATATCACTGTTTTTAAGAAAAATTGTGTGAAATGCTTCAAAATATCACTGTTTTTAAGAAAAATTGTGTGAAATGCTTTCAACCAACTTCGTTGCCCGTAAAAAAAGCATTCAAAGAATGGAAAATACTTCAAAACAGATCCGTACTTGCCAAAAATGATACGAAATTGTTGAAAATGATAGTTACAACAACTAATCAGATTTTGGTTGACTCATTATCATTTCACACAATCTAGAAAGCATATTACAAGCATATAGAGAAAGTGGATACAAGAAGACATAAACTAGCCGTTATGAACAGTGACCGTTGTGTACAGTAGCCGTTATGAACAGTAACGGTCATAAAATTTGAAAAACTAGCTGTTACAAACTTTTGTATATAAACACATCATTGTAAATGAAATAGATAGAAAAAAAAGCTTCTTTATTCCTTCATCAATACCTTCTTTCACATTTGAATCTTCTTCATTTCTTTATTCATATATTTTTTTCACAGAAATGTACTCAATTGCTCCAAAACCTCACCATTTTCTTTAAAATGAAAAAATTGCTCTAAAACATCACAATTTTGTCAAAATTGATATAAAACACGTTTTAGCATTTCCTTCACCTTCGAAAACGATCAAGAACATTCTAAATTTTACTGTTCCTCATGAAAATTAAAGAAAAAGCAAGAAATTGCATAAAATCATCATGGTTATTGCATAAAAGGATGGAAAAAGCCTCAAAACATCACTGTTTTTGTGGAAAATTATGTAGAACGCTTTCAAACAACTTTGTCACGCATTAAAATGCATGAAAAGGATGCCAAATACTTCAAAACACCTCCGTGCTTGTCGAAAATGGTACGAAATGCGATCAATTGCTCCAAAACATTGTCATTTTCTTTAAAACACAAAAAATTGCCCGAAAACATCACAATTTTGTCAACATTTATATAAAACACACTTTAGCAATTCATTCACATTCGAAAATGATCAAGAATGTTCAAAATGTCACTATTTCTCATGAAAATTAAAGAAAAATCAAGAAATTCCACAAAATCCTCAAGGTTATTGTGAATAACGATGGAAAAAACTTTAAAGCATCACTGTTTTTGCGAAAAATTATGTAGAATGCTTTCAAACAACTTTGTCATGCATAAAAATGCATGAAAAAGATGCTAAGTACTTCAAAACACCTCTGTACTTGTCGAAAATAGTACGAAATGTGCTCAATTGCTCCAAAACATTGCCATTTTGTTTAAAACACAAAAAATTTCTTGAAAACATCACACTTTTGCCGACATTTATATAAAACACACTTTAGCATTTCGTTCACATTCGAAAATGATAAATAAAAATTTTCAAAACATTACTATTTCCCATGAAAATTAAAGAAAAATCAAGAAATTCCACAAAATCCTCAAGGTTATTGAGAATAACGATGGAAAAAAACTTCAAAACATCATTGTTTTTGCAAAAAATTGTGTAAAACGCTTTCAAACAATTTCGTTGCCCATAAAAAGGCATGGAAAGGATGCAAAATACTTTAAAACACATATGTACTTGTGAAAAATAGTACGAAATGTGCTCAATTGCTCCAAAGCATTGCCATTTTCTTTAAAATGCAAAAAATTGCCCTAAAACATCACGATTTTATCGAAATTTATATAAAAAAAGTTTTAACCTTTCATTCACCTTTGAAAACAATCAAGAACATTCAAAACATCCCTATTTTTCATGAAAATTAAAGAAAAATCAAGAAATTCCACAAAATCCTCAAGGTTATTGCGAATAATGATGGAAAAAACTTCAAAACATCACTGTTTTAGCAAAAAAAATGTGTGAAATGCTTTCAAACAACTTCCTCGCCCATAAAAAGGCATTAAAAGGATGTAAAATATTTTAAAACACATTTGTACTTGCGAAAAATGGTAAGAAATATGCTCAATTGCTTGAAAACATTGCCATTTTCTTTAAAATACAAAAAATTACGCTAGAACGTCTCGATTTTGTCGAAAATGATATAAAATATATTTTAACATTTCATTCACCTTCGAAAACTATCAAGAATGTTCAAAACTTCACTGTTTCTTGTGAAAATCAAAGAAAAATGAAGAAATTCCACAAAATCCTTAATGTTATTGCGAATAACAATTAAAAAAACTTCAAAACATCATCGGTTTTGCAAAAAATTGTGTGAAATGCTTGCAAACAAACTCGTTACACATCAAAAAGCATCGAAAGCATGCAAAATACTTTGAAACACATACGTACTTGCCGAAAATGGTACGAAATGTGCTCAATTGCTCCAAAACATCACCATTTTCTTTAAAATGCAAAAAATTGCTCTTAAACATCACGATTTTGTTAAAAATGATATAAAACATATTTTAACTTTTTGTTCACCTTTGAAAATGGTCAAGAACATTCAAAACTTCACTTTTTCTCATGAAAATCAAATAAAAGGCAAGAAATGATATGCCTTAAGGATATTCAAATGATGAATGAAGATCTTATGGGTATATGTTCTTTTTTGGTGTTTTGTGGATGGAAAGAGGTGCTGGGATATGGTTTAGTTGTTGAGTAGATGGAAATTCATAATTGAGGTAAGTTTTTGGTTCTTTAGAGGTGTTTTAAGGAACTTGAAGGGTTATGTACGATTTTGAAGTGGTAATGCGATATGGATGGTTTATGGAAGTTTAGGATGAGGAAATAGAGTTCTAAATTAGTATCAAGAATCAAAATAAAGAAATTAACATTAGTGAATCAAGTTTGATAAGATTAAATCGCCACAAATAAGATTACTAGATTGATTCGTTACACTCTAAGATAGAAAGAAGAAAAAGTGATAAGAATTTGTCACTAAACAAGGAATTTGGATGCAACTTAGCAAAATACTTCTTCATTCGTAGACTCCAAATCTATTACAATAACATGCCTTCCGTTATAAAACCAGCAAGCTTGCCCCGGAAGATTTGTACATTTAATACCTAATTGGAAAATTAAGACTAATTAATTAAAAACCCAATTACTAAAACCATAATTAATACATAATTAAATAAACATTTAAGTTATTAGCCACCTTATTTATTGAAGTTCATTGGTCACAAATCATTATCTTAATTGGCTGAAATTAAACTCAATCAACAAATCATTTTCCTTCCATGCAGATGAGCAAAGTAACTATTGAAAATGATAGTTATAGCAACTGATATAAATTTTGGTTGACTCATCATCATTTCACACAATCTAGAAGGTACATTACAAGCATAAAGAGAAAGTGGACACAAGAAGACATAAACTAGTCATTTGAACAGTGACCGTTGTGTACAATAGCCGTTGTAAACAGTAACGGTCAAAAAATTTGAAAAACTAGCTGTTTCAAACTTATGTATATAAACACATTATTATAAATGAAAAATATAGAATAAAGTTTCCTTATTCTTTCATCAATACTCTCTTTCATATTTGAATCTTCTTTATTTCTTCATTAATATATTTTTTCCACATGGTATCAGAGCAAGTTTCATCCTAAATCTACCTTTCATCTTTTGTTATTTGTTGGTTTGTGGTGCATCAAGACATTTCCCTTCAAAGCCAAATTAAGAAATGGAAAAGGAGGGCTCGTCATACAACACCAAGAACAAGAGTTCCTTCAAGGGAGTTGATAATGAAGGTAACACCACCTTGAAACTTACCACATTTCCCTTGAATGGAAAAAATTATTCAATTTGGCTCAATCCCGCTGAAAGAGCATTAAGTGGAAAACGAGCATTAGGTTTTGTCAATGGAAGAATTACAAAGCCCACCGACACATCAAGTGAGGAATACAAAAATTGGTGTTATAATGACAACTTGGTGTATACATGGATTTTGAATTCTATGGAACCATCCTTGGTAGATGCATTCTCAAAGGCTGAATCTTCTAAAGCACTTTAGGAATCTATCAAGAGGCAATTTGGTCATCAAGGATACTTGATGAGAATATATGAGTTAAAGTACTTCATCAACAATATCAATCTTGGTGGAGGTGATCCAATAGAGTACAACACTAAAATGAAGGAGGTATGGGATGAACTTTAATCCTTAAGGCCGAATACCACTAGTATTGAAGAAGTAGAAAAAAGAGCCAATGAGGATCTTGTAATCTCATATTTGATGGGTTTAGATTCTGACTATAATGATCTTAGAAACACATCCTTAGATTTGAACCTTTGCCCCATTATGATGATGTTGTAAACAAGGTGAATCAAGAGTCCATGCAAAGAAGAATTTTAAATGGGAACTGCAGCAAGATAGAAAGAGGTAGTTTGGTAGATAGCAAAGAAGAAGTTATGATGGTTCAAGAAGTGAAAGTTAAGGCTAAGTGCGATAAATGTGGATAGATGCACAACCCCAAAGACAAATGTTGGAAGTGTGGCCATTGCAAAATGCTGGGTCATACTAAAGAAAAATGTTGGATTCTAAATCCACATCTTAGGCCAAACAATTACAAGGACAAGGCACCACCACAAAGTGCTCAAAATGCATTGAAAAAGATAACTCAAAACTCATTGAGGATTTGGCAAAGCTACTTCAGAACCATCTCCCAAACTTCTTTAAATGTATGGTTTCCAACTCACATTTTAATTTTGACCCTTGGATTATTGATTCAGGTGCTACTAATTATATGTTTAGAAATAAAAACAAGGCATTTAAAATAGAAACCCTAGGAAAACTTTAGAAATGTGACAATAGCCAATGGTAGTGAAATACCTATTAAGGGGCTAGCAGACATTAAAGTTTTATTTAAGGACACAAAAGGCCTTTATATGCTAAATTTCTCATCAAATTTATTGTCGGTTAGTAAGATAACAAAAGACTTAAATTGTTGTATCATCTTTGAACCCAATAAAGTGATATTTCAGGACATGCTAACTGGGAAGAAGATTGGTGAGGAAAGACTACACGACCGCCTATATTTTTTGGATAGCACTAATCAAGCTCTTAGAGTTGAAGAAGACCGTGGACTTCAAAAACTTTGGCATGCAAGATTGGATATCCTCCTAGCAACATTCTATGCAAAATGATTCTAAATATGATGTTTAGTGATTTAAAACAATGTAGTGCTTGTAATATAGAAAAACAAACTAAACTTCTTTTTGTACATTCGGAAACTTGTTATAATGAAACTTTTGATCTTATACACTCTGATTTATGGACTTCTCCTTTAGAATCTCATAATGGTTTTAAATATTTTGTGACATTCATTGACCACAAGTCTAGATACACTTGGATATATTTGATCAAAAATAAATGGAGACCTTATCATGTTTTAAAGAATTTGTATCCTTAATTGAAAATCAATTTGGCAAAAGGATTAAGATTATTATGACAGATAATGGGGGAGAATACATTAGTAATATGTTTGAGGATTACTTAAAAATCTTAGGGATAATTCATCAAACAACTTGTCCTTACACACCCGAACAAAACAGTGTAGCCGAATGAAAAAATCGGCACATCTTAGATATAGGAAGATCATTGATGTTTCATTATAATATCCCCAAAAGATATTGGAATGAAGCCATTCTCACTGTCATACATTTGATTAATCGAATGCCTTCTAAATTATTAAATGAAAAATCTCCTTTTGAGTTTTTGTATAATAGACAACTAAACTTATCTTACCTCAAGGTATTTAGTTGTACTTGTTATGTTCATATCCCTAATCATGCTAGAGATAAATTGAGTCATAAGAGTGTAAAGTGTAT
The DNA here is from genome assembly GCA_032402905.1 of Khaya senegalensis. Lineage (NCBI taxonomy): Eukaryota > Viridiplantae > Streptophyta > Magnoliopsida > Sapindales > Meliaceae > Khaya > Khaya senegalensis. The sequence continues at coordinate 4,327,515 of CP135551.1, read as the reverse complement.
ATTTTTAGGGTATTGCATCGATAAAAAGGGTTATAAATATTTAGATCCTTGTATAAATGAGAAATTTCTCTCAAGAAATGTTACATTTTTAGAAAATGATCCATACTTTGACAAAGTGAGAAATGAGGGAGAAACCGAGGATCCTCTTCCTTTATCTATTATGGGTAACCAATTGAGTTCATTAAAAAATAATGATCAAATCAATAATCGTAGAGTTGGTTTGAATGAGAGTGAAAATGAGAATTCTAACTCTCAAGATTTACCACCACAAAATGATGATATTGATAAATCAATAGAATCAAATGAAGAACAAAACATAGTTAGTGAAAGTCAAAGTGAGGAAACACCTACTGATGAGCAACCTAATGCTCAATTAGATTCTCAAGATGAAATCCCATTTAGTTTTTCATAGGTTGATCAAAATAAGAGAGAGTCCACTTCTCCATCACATGATTAAAATTTTGCATTTAGGAGATCTCAAAGAATTAGAAATTCACATCCGAATGGAAAAAAAATAGGGTATTATTTTATGGGAACAAGGTCATAGCACATCCCATAGAAAATTATTATACTTTAGATAATGTCAAAGAGAGTTATAGAGTATTTTTGACTAAATTGGATAGTTTAGGAGAGCCATCTTATTACAATGAGGCCAAAGACATTCCTATTTGGAGAAATGCCATGGACGAGGAGTTGGATGCTTTAGCTAGAAATAAAACATGGGAAATTGTTCCTCTTCCTCAAGGTAAAAAGACAGTTGGGTGTAAGTGGGTGTACAAAACTAAGTTGAAAAGTGATGGTTCTGTTGAAAAACATAAAGCTAGATTGGTTGCTAGAGGATTCACTCAAACTTATAGTTTAGATTACACTGAGACATTTGCACCAGTGGTCAAAATGAACACCATTAGAGTTGTCTTGTCCTTAGCCACTAATTATGACTGGGAAATGTATCAAATGGATGTTCGAAATGCTTTTCTCCAAGGGGAATTAGAGGAAGAGGTTTACATGGATATTCCACAAGGATACAACATCAAAGTACTAAGAACACATATGTGTAAACTTAGAAAAGCCATTTATGGTTTAAAACAATCACCTAGGGCTTGGTACTATAAGTTATAAGGTGCATTAAGTTCTCAACATTTCAAGATTAGTAATGCTGATCATTCTTTATTTTAATAATGGTATTACGGTTGTGATAATTTAAGTAGATGATATAATTATAACCAAGAGTGATACTTTAGGAATAAAAAATACTAAAAGCTATTTAAAGTCTACTTTTGATATTAAAGACCTTGGAAACTTACAGTATTTTCTAGGTATAGAAATTGTTCATTCTAATAAAGGATTTTTTCTATCCCAAAGGAAATACACACTTGATTTTTTGAAAGAAACAGGTAAGCTTGGAGGGAAGAGAGCTTCAACACCAATTGAAGGACCAGCTAAAAAGAAAGAGGGCAAGCCAATTCAAGACATCAAACAATATCAAAGAATTATGGGTAAGTTAATTTATTTAACCATCAAACAATATCAGATGAGCCAATTCATGATATGTCCAATGACCAATCATATGGAAATGGTAAACTGAATACTTAAATATCTCAAAGGAGCACCAGGACAAGGAATACTCATGAAAAAACATGGACATCATTAAATTCTAACCTACACGGATGCTAATTAGACAGGAAGTACTGAAGATCACAAGTCTACAACTAGATATTGCACTTTTGTTCGTGGGAATTTGGTGACTTAGAAGAGTAAAAAGCAAATCGTGGTGGCCAAATCAAGTGCCGAAGCTGAATATAGAGCAATGGCTTTAACCACTAGTGAATTGATATGGTTGAAGGCATTGGTTGAAGATTTGGGTTTTAAGGTGGAGGCACCCATGAAGCTACATTGTGACAATAAGTCGGCAATACATATTGCAAACAATTCGGTGTTTCATGAGAGGACTAAGCACATAGAGGTAGATTGTCAGTTCATAAAAGAAAAGTATTTGAACAAGACCATCTCAATGCCTTACGTCAAGAGTGAAGATCAATTGGCGGATGTGTTCACCAAACCTCCAAGTATTCAACAACTTCACAAGTTCATTAGCAAGTTGAACTTGATCAATTTGTTTAAGCCCAACTTGAGGGGGAGTGTTGAAAATGATAGTTATAGCAACTAATATAGATTTTGGTTGACTCATCATCATTTCATACAATCTAGAAAACACACTACACGCATAAAGAGAAAGTGGACACAAAAAGACATAAACTAGCCGTTTGAATAGTGACCATTGTGACAGTAGTCATTGTGAACAGTAACAGTCAAAAAATTTGAAAAACTAGCTGTTACAAACTTATGTATATAAACACATCATTGTAAATAAAAATATAGAACAAAACTTCCTTATTCTTTTATCAATACTCTCTTTCACATTTAAATCTTTTGCATTTCTTCATTAATATATTTTTTTCCATAGTAACAAGCTTGGCTCTTACTCTAGTAATTGGTCCCATGTATGGCTCTTCTTGGACTGCAGCAACTTCATTTCCATGATAGAGCACATCATCTCCCCATTGTTGAATTGGATTTGCCTTCAAATCCTTCTCCTCAATGTCTTTGAAATCATCTTCTAGTAAAGAGAAAGGTCCCTTACATTGACGTAGCAGAAACATTATAATATGCATGCAATTTTATCTTATAAGTATTATCATTCACCTTCTCAACAACTCTAAAAGAACCATCACCCATCGGCATTAGTTTGGATTTTCTTTGTGTTGGAAACCTTTCCCTACATAGATGAATCCAAACTAAATCTACTAGTGCAAATTGAATTCTTTTTCTCCTTTTGTTTGCTAACTGTGCATATTCTTCATTTTTCTTTTCAATTTGCTTTTTCATACTCTCATGTAGAGATTTGACAAACTCAACCTTTTTTTTCCCCATTAAGATAAATTCTCTCTTCAATAAGCAGCAGCAATAAATCAAGAGGAGTTGTAGGATTGAATCCATAAACTATCTCAAATGGCAAATGTTTTGTTCCGTTATGCACACTTCTATTATAAGCAAACTCAACATATGGTATTCATCCCAATTCTTCAAATTTTTGTTAACAACAATTCGAAGTAAAAAAGAAACGGTTCGATTTACCACTTCAGTTTGTCCATCGATTTGAGGCTGGCATCTTGTGCTAAAGAGCAGTTTTGTTCCAAGTCTTTTCCACAAAGTCTTCTAAAAGTAACTCAAGAATTTGGCATCACGATCTAAAACAATACTTTTTGGAATCCCATGCAATCAAATAATCTCTTTGAAGAATATATCAGCAACATATTAAACATCATTTGTCTTGTGGCAAGGAATAAAATGAGATATCTTGGAAAACCTGTCAACAACTACCATAACTGAATCTTCTCCCCTTTGCGTTCTAGGCAAACCAAGCACAAAATCCATGCTTAGATCTTCCCATGGTTAGTTTGGTACAAGTAATGGCATGTATAACCCTTGTGACATCTCCCTGCTCTTGGCTTTCTTGCATATCACACATCTTTTTATGACTCTTTTAACATCTTTGATCATGGCTAGCCAATAAAAGAGTTCCTTGAGTGCCTCTAATGTATTCTTTTCTCCAAAATGACTAGCTAAACCTCCACCATGAGTTTCCCTCATTAAGTGCTCGTGGATTGAACAATTTGGGATGCACAGTCTACCTTGCTTGAATAGATAGTCACCGTGTCGATAGAATCCTTGCATAGCTCCTTTCTTGTACTCCTCATATATTGATGCAAACTTTGGGTCATCTTTATACTAATCTATAATCATCTTAAAACCTATTAATTTAACATTTAACATGGAAATTAAAAGAGTACCCTCGAGATAGTGCATTAGCCACGATGTTGATATTTCCTTTATTGTACTTGATTGCATAAGAAAAAGACTACAAGAATTTCACCCATTTGGCATGCCTTCGGTTTAGCTTGCTTTGCCCCTTTAAATGGTTCAAGGATTCATGATTAGTGTGAATAATAAACTCCTTAGGCAATAAATAATGTTGCCATGTCTCCAAAGCTCTAATTAAAGCAAAAAACACTTTGTCATAGGTTGAGTAGTTTAATTGTGTACCATTCAACTTTTGACTAAAGTATGCTAATGGACACCCTTCTTGCATAAGAACAGCCCTAATTCCCACACCATATGCATCACATTTTAATTCAAAAGTTTTAGTGAAATCAAGTAAAACTAAAATTGGTGCAGTTGTCAATTTCTCTTTAATCAACTTAAAACTCCTTTGTGCTTCTTTATTCCATTCAAAAGCCCTTCCTTTTTTAATAATTTCAGTAATAGGAGCAAGTAAAGTACTGAAATTCTTCACAAACCTTTTATAAAAAGAAGCTAACCTATGGAAACTTCTCACTTCAGCAACAATACTTGGAATAGACCACTCTTTAATAGCCTTCACCTTTTCTTCATCAACACCAACACTTGCTATGACACCACATAACCAAGAAAAACTACATGATTTTGGCAAAAATGACATTTCTTCAAGTTGCCAAACAATTTTTCTTCTTTCAACACTTCAAACACCTTTCTTAAATGAATTATATATGTTTCTAAACTTCCACTGTAAATCAGAATATCATCAAAATAAACAACAACAAAATCACCAATAAAGTTCCTAAGTACATGATTCATTAATTTCATAAAGGTACTTGGTGCATTAGATAAACCAAATGGCATAACCATCCATTTATATAATCAAAATTTAGTTTTAAAAGTGGTTTTCCATTCATCCCCTTCTTTCATCCTAATACGATAATAACCACTTTTGAGATCTATTCTAAAAAATATAATAGCATCATTTAACTCATTAAGCATATAATCAAGTTTAGGGGTAAGATAGCGATATTTTACTGTAATCTTATTGATTGTCTTATTATCCACACACAACCTCATGGTTCCATCCTTCTTTGGCACCAACAAAGCTGGTATAAAACAAGGACTTCTGGATTCCCTCACATATCCCTTATCAATCAGCTCAAAAACTTACTTTTGCAACTCTTTAGTCTCTTCCAGATTACTTTTATAGGGTGGCCGATTTGACAGAATTGCTCTTGGTATGAGATCTATTTGGTGCTCAATTCCTTTAATTGGTGGTAATCCTTTCTGTAATTCTTTTGGAAATACATTAGCAAACTCCTTTAAAATTGCTTCCACTTGAATTGGAAAAGTAACATCTTCACTTTGAGTTGCATCTTTGATCACCAGAATAAAGATTGGCTTTTTATCAAACAAAGCTTGCTTTACTACTCCTTTGTTGACAAACAAACTCTCTTTCTTTTTCTTCTCAAACTCAATTTTATCTTTCTGAATTTGTTATGGATTAAGAGGTGTTAACACAACCTTTCTGCCATCCTTAAGAAAAGAATATGTATTCTTATAACCATCATGAAAGGCTCTTCTATCATACTACTAAGATCTTCCCAATAAGAGATGACTTGTATCCATAGGGACTACATCACATAACACTTCATCTTTGTATCTACCAATTTAAAAAGGCACCAAAACTTGCTGAGTAACCTTCACATCACTAAAAGAGTAACTCCACACTCCTTATTCTGAATTGCACACCTTGTATGAAAATTATTCTCACATTGCTCATCTTCCTCTTTTGCTTGTGTAGTCATGGTACAGCAAACTATAAGCATTTCTCCAATTTCAGCATGTTCTACCTTTTCTTCCTCATTATCTTCCACTTCCTCTTCTTCTGCAGCCTCATCTTCACTCTCCAATTCTCCTTGTGAGTCCCTAAGTACTATCACCCTATTATTTGGACATTCAGAAGTGATATGCCCATGTCCAAGGCATTTAAAGCATTTAATGTCTCGACTCCGTTTTGGAGGAATTGTTTCTGCCATTTTCTCTTTTCCTTTATCAATGGCTATTGTTGACTTACTATGACCACTTTTCTCTGCTAATTTTTATCTTTTTTGAAATGAAAATCGAATAAGTAGATGTTGAATTGGTGTTTTTGGTATAACCAGATCTATACACTCCCCTCATTAGTTGTCTCTCCACCATGATAGCAAGTTTAATCACATCTTGCAAAGAAACATATGGTTGCAATTTTACCCTACTTGAAATTTCATATTTCAACCCACCAAAGAACCTTGCAATGATTAGTTCTTCTAGTTCTTGCAAGTTATTTCTCATCATAAGCGTCTTATACTCTTTAACATAGTCTTCTACATACATTCCCTCTTGCCTTAAGCTCTGAAGCTTAAATTACAGTTCTTGTTTGTAGTATTCTGGCAAAAATATTCTCTCTATTAATCTTTTCATGACTCTCTAACTTGTCATCTCATCTAAACCTTCCTTTCTTCACTTGACTTTCTAGTTTTCCCACCATAAATTGGCATAATCAGTAAATTCAAGAGCGGCCAACTTGCACTTCCTTGGTTCAAAATAATCATAATACTCAAATACCTTCTCTACTTTTTGCACCCATTCTAAGTACTCATCGGGTGAACTTGTTCCTCGAAATGGTAGAATCTTCAACTTAACATCAATTCCATTATCCTTAGTATTTTCCTTTTTACCATGGTCTCTCCTCAGCTTCATGATCTATTCCCGGCCCATCAAGCTCATCTTCTTCACAATAATCAAGCCTTCTAGGTGCTCGTTGCTCTTGTTGTTCATGTCTTCTGGATTGTTGCTAAATGGTATTCCTCTCCATGACTTGAATTAAACGGTCAATTTACTCCCTCATTTTTACTTGCCGGCATTCAAGTGCTAAAATCTTAGCTTGATCCAAACTCAATCCTCTTGGAACACTGGGAGTTTCTTCTTCTCTAAACATGATTCTTGCTGAAAATTTCAAGTGAATGGGTTTCTTGATTCAAAGAGACTCTCATACCAACTGATATGCCTCAATGATCTTCAAATGATGAATCAAGATCTTATGGGCATATTTTTTTTTTTGGTGTTTTGTGGATGAAAAGAGGTAATGGGATATGGTTTAGTTGTTGAGTAGATGAAAATTCGTAATTAAGGTAGGTTTCTAATTCTTTAGAAGTGTTTTAAGGAAGCTAAAGGATTATGTATGATTTTGAAGTGGTAATGTGATATGGATGGCTTATGAAAGTTTAGGATGAGGAAATATAATTCTAAATCAATATCAAGAATCAAAATAACACTAGTGAATTAAGTTTGATAATATTAGATCGCCACAAACAAGATTACTAGATTGATTTGCCACACTTTAAGATAGAAAGAAGAAAGAGTGATAAGAATTTGCCCCAAAACAAAAAATTTGTTTAGATAAGAATTTGGATGCAACTCAGCAAAATACTTCTTCATTCATAAACTGAAAATCCATTACAATGACATGTCTTCCATTATAGAACCAGCAAGCTTACCCCGGAAGATTTGTACATTTAATGCCTAATTGGAAAACTAAAACTAATTGATTGAAACCTAATTACTAAAACCATAATTAATACATCATTAAGTAAACATTTAAGTTATTAGCCACCTTATTTATTAAAGTTCATTGACTACAAATCATCATCTTAATTGACTAAAATTAAACTCAATCAGCAAATCAATTTGCCTCCATGTAGGTGAGTAAAGTAACAAACTTGGCTCTTACTCTAATAACTGGTCCCATGTATGGCTCTTCTTGGATTGTAGCAACTTCATTTCCATGATGGAGCACATAACAAACGATGCAAAATACTTCAAAACACATCCATACTTGCCGAAAATGGCATAAAATGCGCTCAATTGCTCCAAAACCTCACAATTTTCTTTAAAATGCAAAAAATTGCTTTAAAACACCACAATTTTGTCAAAAATGATATAAAACACGCTTTAACATTTCATTCACCTTTGAAATCAATCAAGAACATTCAAAACTTTACTGTTTCTTGTGAAAATTAAAGAAAAAGTAAGAAATTCCATAAAATCTTCACGATTATTATGAATAACAATGGAAAAAACTTCAAAACATTATTGTTTTTGTAGACAATTGTGTGAAACACTTTCAAACAACCTCATTGTCATCAAAAAGTATCGAAAGGGTGCTAAATACTTCAAAATACATATGTACTTGCGAAAAATGGTACGAAATGTGCTCAATTGCTCCAAAACGTCACTATTTTCTTTAAATTAAAAAAAATTTCTGTAAAACACTACTGTTGAAAATGATAGTTACAACAACTAATCAGATTTTGGTTGACTCATCATCATTTCACACAATCTAGAAGGCATATTACAAGCATATAGAGAAAGTGGATACAAGAAGACATAAACTAGCCGTTATGAACAGTGACCGTTGTGTATAGTAGCCGTTATGAACAGTAACGGTCATAAAATTTGAAAAACTAGCTGTTACAAACTTTTGTATATAAACACATCATTGTAAATGAAATAGATAGAAAAAAAGCTTCTTTATTCCTTCATCAATACCTTCTTTCACATTTGAATCTTCTTCATTTCTTTATTCATATATTTTTTTCACATTTTATCATTTTGTTCACCTTTGAAATCAATCAAGAACGTTCAAAACTTTGTTGTTTCCTGTGAAAATTAAAGAAAAAGCAAGAAATCGCATAAAATCATCACAGTTATCGTAGAAAAGGATTGGAAAAAGCATCAAAACATCACTGCATTTTTGAAAAATAGTGTAAAATGCTTTCAAGCAACTTTGACATGCGTAAAAATGCATGAAATGGATGCAAAATACTTCAAAACACTTCCGTACTTGCCGAAAATGGTATGAAATGCGCTCAATTGCTCTAAAACTTCACCATTTTCTTTAAATGCAAAATATTGCTCTAAAACACCATAATCTTGTCACAAATGATATAAAACACGTTTTAGCATTTCGTTCACCTTTGAAATCAATCAAGAATGTCCAAAACTTCGCTGTTTCTTGTGAAAATTGAAGAAAAAGCATGAAATTCCAGAAAATCCTCACAGTTATGGCGAATAATGATGGAAAAAGCCTCAAAACATCATCATTTTTTCAAAAAATTATGTAACACGCTTTCAAACAACTTTATTGCGTGTAAAAAAGCATTGAAAGACGCACAATGTTTCAAAACCCATACGTACTTGCGAAAAATGGTACGAAATGTGCTTAATTGCTTCAAAATGTCACCATTTTCTTTAAAATAGAAAAATTGCTCTAAAACGTGTATATTGTCGATATTGATATAAAACATATTTTAGCATTTCGTTCACCTTCGTAATCAATCAAGAACATTCAAAACTTCACTGTTTATCATGAAAATTAATGGAAAAGCAAAAAATTGCATAAAATCATCATGGTTATGGTGAAAAAGGATGGAAAAACCCTCAAAGCATCACCGTTTTTGTGAAACATTGTGTAAAACTCTTTCAAACAACTGCGTCGCATGCAAAAGTGCATGAAAAAGATGCTAAATACTTCAAAACAGCTCCATACTTGCCGAAAATGATACGAAATATGCTCAATTGCTCCAAAACCTCACCATTTTCTTTAAAATGAAAAATTTGCTCTAAAACATGACAATTTTGTTGAAAATGATATAAAACATGTTTTAACATTTCGTTCACCTTCGAAATCAATCAAGAACGTTCAAAACTTCATTGTTTCTTGTGAAAATTAAAGACAAGGCAAGAAATTACATAAAATCACCATGGTTATTGCAAATAACGGTGGAAAAAACTTCAAAACATCACCATTTTTGTAAAAGATTATGTGAAACACTTTCAAAAAGCTTTGTTGTGCGTAAAAAGGCATCAAAAGGATGTAAAATACTTCAAAACACCTCCGTACTTGCTGAAAATGGTATGAAATACACTCAATTGCTCTAAAACTTCAGCATTTCCTTTGAAATACAAAAAATTTCTTTAAAACGCCACGATTTTGTCGAAAATGATATAAAAAATATTTTAACATTTTGTTCACCTTCGAAATCAATCAAAAACATTCAAAACTTCCCTGTTTCTCGTAAAAATTAAAGAAAAAGCCAGAAATTCCACAAAATGCTCAAAGTTATTGTGAATAATGATGGAAAAAACTTCAAAACATCACCGTTTTTGCCAAAAATTGTGTGAAACACTTTTAAACAGCTTCGTCATGCATAAAAAGGCGTCAAAAGGATGCAAAATAATTCAAAACACCTTCTTACTTGCCTTAAATGGTAACAGATTTGGAGTCTACGAATGAAGAAGTATTTTGTTGAGTTACATTCAAATTCTTATCTAAACAAATTCTTTTTTTAGTGGCGAATTCTTTTTGATTCTTATCACTCTTCTTTTTTTCTATCTTAGAGTGTGGTGAATCATCCTCGTAATCTTATTTGTGGCAATCTAATCTTATCAAACTTAATTCATTAGTGTTAATTTCTTTATTTTGATTATTGATACTGATTTATAACTCTATTTCTTTATCCTAAACTTCCATAAGCCATCCATATCACATCACCACCTCAAAATCATACATAACCCTTCAGCTTCCTTAAAACACCTCTAAAGAACCAGAAACCTACCTCAATTATGAATTTCCATCTACTCAACAACTAAACCATATCCCAGCACCTCTTTCCATCCACAAAACACCAAAAAAGAAAATACACCCATAAGATCTTGATTCATCATTTGAGAATCCTTGAGGCATATCACAATTACTACAAAACCTCACCATTTTCTTTAAAATAGAAAAAATTGCTCTAAAACGTGTATATTGTCGAAATTGATATAAAACACATTTTAGCATTTTGTTCACCTTTGAAATCAATCAAGAACATCCAAAACTTCTGTATTTCTCCTGAAAATTAAAGAAAAAGTATGAAATTCCAGAAAATCCTCACGGTTATTGCGAACAACAATTGAAAAGGCCTTAAAACATCATCATTTTTACAAAAAATTATGTAAAACGCTTTCAAACAACTTCGTTGCACATAAAAAAGCATTGAAAGATGCACAATACTTCAAAACACATACGTACTTGCGAAAAATGGTATGAAATGTGCTCAATTGCTCTAAAACGTCACCATTTTCTTTAAAATAGAAAAAATTGCTCTAAAGCATGTATATTGTCGAAATTAATATAAAACACATTTTAGCATTTCGTTCACCTTTGAAATTAATCAAGAACATTCAAAACTTGCTATTTGTCATGAAAATTAATGGAAGAGCAAAAAATTGCATAAAATCATCACGGTTATAGCAAAAAAAGGATAGAAAATGCCTTAAAACATCACCATTTTTTGCAAAAAATTGTGTAAAACTCTTTCAAACAACTT